>CM033470.1:134524708-134757208 GCA_019447015.1 Hymenochirus boettgeri
TCTTTACACCATTTGTTCGACCTGTGCTGCCACCCTGGGGGTGAATCGAGTTATCCACTCAGGTAATTTACACACCTTCCAAATGTCCCATATTATTCAGGGCAGTACAATAATTCTGGTGCAGAGTACAGAGAAGGCAGCAGCAGGAAATGTGTAGTTTTCCATTTCAGGGTGCTGATAGCTATTAATGTGTATGTGCAGGTATAAATCCCATTTACTTTATAGACATAAAACGGATGCACCGAGCGCCGGCAAACAGCCCGGTGATGTATAATGCCGTTAGCCGCTCAGAACATCTCTACCCGGCGCTGTTCTATTCGGCACTTTCAACGCCAGCTATTAGCTGGCGTTAAAAGTGCCGCAATAAAATGCTGATTTTGACATTAACATCGCTTGCGCGGCGTGCACTGTTAACCTTCGCGTTAGCCACGCAGCTGCGGCAAGGAAGGTGTTAAAGTCACGCTAACTGATATAACATTGGTTAGCGTGACTTAAACTCCAAATCAGAGCGATGCGCCTGTTGGTGCATCGTCCTATAAGAGTGTCTCTTTTCCCCACAAAACACTCTGCTCATTCACTTTTCTATGTGTCATTGTTTTGCAACATACATTTTATGTGAGTGCTGCATCTGAATTGTGTTTTCTAGGGGACATTGTGTGGTCAATAAGTCATTTTAAATGTAGGTGTTATTGTTGGCACTAGTCTCTATTAAAGGGATTTACAAAATGTCTACATTTTTGTGTACCCCATTGTAAAGGGTAAGTTGATGCGATACTCTTTAAAAGGGAAGATGATGTGATACGCATTAGAAGGGAAGATGATGTGATACGCATTAAAGGGGAAGATGATATACGCATTAAAGGGGAAGATGATGTGATATGCATTAAAGGAAGATGATGAATACGCATAAAGGGGAAGATGATGATACGCTTAAAGGGGAAGATATGTGATAGCATTAAAGGGGAAGATGATGTACCATTAAAGGGGAGATGATGGATACGCATTAAAGGGGAAGATGATGTGAATTCATTAAAAGGAAGATATGTGATACGCATTAAAGGGAAGATGATGAGATACGCATTAAAGGGAAGAATGATTCTGATCAGCATTAAAGGGGAAGATGATGAGATACGCATAAAGGGAAGATGATGTGATACGCATTAAAGGGGAATGATGAATACGCATTAAAGGGAAGATGATGTGATATGCATTAAAGGGAAGATGATGATACCATTAAAGGGGAAGTATGATGTTGATGTGCGTTAAAAGGGAAGATGATGTGATAAAAAACGCAATTAAAGGGGAAGATGATGAGATACGCATTAAAGGGGAAGATGATGTGATATGCATTAAGGGAAGATGATGTGATACGCATTAAAGGGGAAATATGTGATACGCATAAAAGGGAAGATGAGTGATAGCATTAAAGGAGATGATGTGATATGATTAAGGGGAAATGATTGAATACGCAATTAAAGGGAAGATGATGTATACGCATTAAAGGGAAGATGATGTGATACGCATTAAAAGGGAAGACGATATGATACGCGTTAAAGTGGAAGATGGTGTGATACGCATTAAAAGGGAGAGATTGATACGCATTAAAGGGGAAGATATGTGATACGCATTAAAGCGGAATTGATGTGAACGTGTTAAAAGGAAGTTTATGTGATAACGCGTTAAATGTCAAGTTAAATTCCTCTTTAACTATCATACCAACTTGTCTCTTAACTTTAACACATCATATCAACTTCCCCTTTAACAATGGGTACAACATTTTCCCACATTAGTTTATTTTTTAGGGTAAACACTGAAACATAATATGCCCCCCAAATCTGGACATTTTGCAATATCCCCTTAATATGACATATTGCACAACAATAACCTTTTATTTAAATGTACTGCAATCAACCAGAAAAACACAATCAGATGCCACACTCACATAAAATTAAAGCTAGCAAAACAAAAGGGACAAATGCAAAAGAAAAAACCTTTATTCAAGTGTGCAGAAGTTCACAGGAACAAATATTACCATCTATAGCCACAACTTAAAAAATTACTGGCAGCTCATGCCCCAAATATTAATTTGCTCTTTAAACATCTTGCATTATTTACATGCATTATTACACTGCTAACCCAGTCCTTTTTCCAGTCCATGTTTTATTTAAGTGTAATATACAGCTAGCAGGGCAGTCCTGACTATCTGACTAAATAGATTACCTCCAGCAAGACTCACAGGAGTAGTGGATTAAAGGAGATTACAGGTGAGCTGGAAGAGCCAGCAAGTAAAGAGGGAAGGTAGGCTTGCTGATTGTTTAGAAAAATAGAGTGTGTGATTTAAAGGTACAGATTTGCAATGGACTGAACTGTGATTTACACTGTAAATTCACTTTGGAGCAGTGTGTGTGCTAAGTCCATTAGCCAGTGTTGTCAGTCCTCCAGTTCATTAGCCAGTGTTGTCAGTCCTCCAGTTCATTAGCCAGTGTTGTCAGTCCTCCAGTTCATTAGCCAATGTTGTCACGCCCTCCTTCATTAGCCAGTGTTGTCAGTCTTCCAGTTCATTAGCCAGTGTTGTCAGCCCTCCAGTTCATTAGCCGTGTTGTCAGTCTTCCAGTTCATGAGCCAGTGTTGTCAGTCCTCCAGTTCATGAGCCAGTTGTTGTCAGTCCTCCTGTTCATTAGCCAGTGTTGTCAGTCCTCCAGTTCATTGCCAGTTTTGTCAGCCCCCCAGTTTTTAGCCAGTGTTGTCAGCCTTCCAGTTGATTACCCAGTGTTTGAAACATGTAAATGTAAACATTTACCTATACAAGTTAAATAATCCAATACCTTAACATTAAACTATCTTCCTCTACAGAATTTTTTAAAACACATTTTTAAAAGATAAAGACTATTGTGTACATGCATATTACTAGTTTGTTCTATTATTTAATCCTATTTATTTTCCTCACTAAATGTCTTCCTAAAATCATTTTATGCTGTTACAAATGTCGAACTGAACCGAACAGGAAGTGGTTCAAGATCAACACGAACAATGCAAGTAAACTGATAACAATCTGGTTACAGGCACGCAACCCTTGTATATGTTAATGTTCTGCTCTAGAGGTTGAAAAAGTAAAAAAAATGTAACAGACAACTGAACTAGGATTTTTTTTTTTTTATGGCAATAGTAGTGAGTAGTGAGAGAATAGCTTAATGGCAGATGGGCTTGAAATATTTAAATATCATTTTTGGAGCAGATATTCAGGCAATGTTTGCATCTCCCTTCAAAGGTTCCTGCCTTTTCTTAAAGCTGTACAAGCTCGCACATGCTCATAGGAGTATTCTGACAGCATCAGTCATTGTTCGTGAAGTTAGCCTCATGTCTGTGACTGGCTATGCTACCCTGGGAAAAGCGCCATTGAAAAAGCCCTGTTGTTGGAGCGAAACGCGTTTGGTGTGCTCCCCCACCCAGGATTTTCCTATCTTATTGTTTGAATATCATGACACTTTCAAACAATAAGCGCTTGCGTGGGGATATGATTACTGTGTATAAATACATTAACGGGCCATACAATAAACTATCTGGGGCATTGTTCACCAAGGAGAAAATGTCAAAGGACACGAGGACATCCCTTAAGACTTGAAGAAAAAAGGTTTAGGCTTCAACCTCGGAAAGGGTTTTTTCACTGTGAGAACGGTAAGGCTATGGAACTGTCTTCCAGTGGACTTTGTAATGGCAGGTTCATTGGTCAGTTTCAAAAAAAAGCTGGATGAGTTTCTGCAAAACAAGGAATGTTGCAAGTTACTGGTATTGATACATAAGTAGAGTTGATCCGGGAAATTTCCGATTGCCACTTGGAGTCAGGAAGGAATTTTTCCCCCTTCATAAATTGGTGGGGGTTTTTTGCCTTCCTCTGGACAACAGTTAGGCAGGAATAAGGATATTGCTAGATGGGTTGGACTGATGGACGTATGTCTTTATTCAACCTCAAATACTATACTATACTATCTCCGTACCAACCAGAACTACAGTATATGTATTAATACCAGTAATTCTCAATATTATAGCATCCCCTACCAACCAAACTACAGTATATTATTAAAGCTATGTCACCCCCTAAAATAGAATTTTAATATTCGCTCCCCCATGTCCCCCAGCCCCAACCGCATGTTTTGTTTTTTTCAAAAAGCTCCCCAAACTCACTTACCCTCCCTCGATCCTCCGCCGCACTGCCGGCCCCTGCTTGCGAGAATGCAAGCAGAGGAGGCGGGACCGGCAGTCGCGTCTGTGATTGGCTGAGCGGCAGCCAATCACAGATGCGGCTGCCGGTTATTCAGTGCCGCGAAGGAAAGCGGAGAGGTAAGTAGAGTTTGGGGAGCTTTTTAAAAAAAAAAACATGCGGTTGGGCTGGGGGACATGGGGGAGCAGAATATTAGGGGGTTTAATGCAGGGGGAGGGATAGTAGAACGGAGGGAGAGGGAGGGAGGGGGGGGGGAGGGAGGGGGGAGAAGGGCTGCAGCACGCATGGCAGGAACTCCGGGAGGCCAGGTAGCAGGCAGTGTCCTATATGGACCTGCTAGCCTCCTGGTGGGCAGTTTTTGAACTTGGGGGGGGACTACAGGAGAACCAGATGGAGTTGGATGAGGTAAGGATTACTACACTACATGGTGGGGCCAGTAGTTTGGGGGGATTATAGTTTGGGGGTGGACATGCCCTTAATCCATAATTCTCAATATTATATATGTATCCCCCTACCAACCAGAACTACAATATATGTATTATTTCCAGTAATTCCATATTATATAGTATCCCTGTACCAACCAGACTACAGTATAGTATTAACCAGTAATTCTCAATATTATATAGAACCCCTGTACCAATCAGAACTACAGTATATGTATTAATACCAGTAATTCTCAGTATTATTAGTATCCCTGTACGCGACCAACTGCAGTTAAATTGAGAATACTGATTTAATTAATATACGTAGTTCTGGTTGGTGCGGGGCTACTAATAATAATCGAGAATTACTGGTATTAATACATATACTATAGTTCGGTTGGAACAGGGATCTATATATATAATTTGAGATTACTGGTATTTTACAGATATTCAGTTCTGGTTGGTAAGGGAATACTATATAATAATGGAGAATACTGTATTCATACTATACTGTAGTTCTGGTTGGCACGGGGATACTATATATAATGAGAATTACTGGTATTATACTCATACTGAGTTTTGGTTGTACGGGGATATATATAATATTGAGATTACTGGTATTAATACATATACTGCAGTTCTGGTTGGGTACGGAGATACTATATTATATTGAAAATACTGGTATTAATACTATACTGTAGTTCTGGTTGGTAGTTAAGGGTGTACAACGTAGGATACTATATAATATTGAGAATTACTGGTATTAATACATATACTGTAGTTTGGGTGGTACAGGGATACTATATATATTGAGAATTACTGGTATTAATACATATACTGTAGTTTCTGGTTGGTACAGGATACTATATAATATTGAGAATATATTGGTATTAATACATATACTGTAGTTTTGGTTGGTACAGGGATACTAGTATAATAATGAGAATTACTAGTTAATACATATACTTGTAGTTTCTGGTTGGTACCGATACTATATAATATTGAGAGATTACTGGTATTAATACATATACTGTAGTTCTGTTGTACAGGTGATCTATATAATATTGAGAATTACGTATATTACTACATATAACTGTAGTTCTGGTTGGTACGATACTATATAATATTGAGATTATTGTATTAAACATATACTTGTAGTTCTGGTTGGTAGCGGGATACTATTAATAATGAGAATACTAGTATTAATACATTACTGTAGTTCTGGTTGGTACAGGGATACTATATAATATTGAGAATTACTGGTATTAATACATATCCTGTAGTTCTGGTAGGTACAGGTACTATATAATAATTGAGAATTACGGTATTAATACAAATACTGTAGTTTCTGGTGGTACAGGGATACTATAGTAATATGAGAATTACTTGTATTAATACATATAGTGCATTTCTTTTTGATCCAGGGATACTTTCTGATTGCTCCTTTTTTTTTTAGCTTCCCCCCCCTCCTTTTTTTGTTTTTTAATTTTTAGGGTGAGGCCACACTAGCGCATTTTTCTCACGATTGGGTCTGCAATTCTCGCTAAAATGGAAATTGCGGGAAACACGAAAATTCCCTCGATTTCCGTGCTCATGCAATTGCGTGTCTGTTCGCGTTTGGCAACGCATGCATTCACCATTTTTGGTGCGTTAACGCATGCATTCCATAACGCAAAATGGCAAAAACGCATACGTAAAATGTACGCGCAAATGCAAAACGTACAAGAATCCGCGCAATAACACTCGCGACTTTGTTTGCGATTCCTGTGCATTGCAGTGTGGCCTCAGCCTAAGGTAGGGTTATAACAGGAAGGTGTAAGGTTGGACTGAGGACATATGTCTTTATTCTCCTCAATTACTATGTTACTATGTTACTTTCACTAAATACATTTTCAGATCTTTCTTCCGATACCTGGGATAGATAGAATGTTACCAAGATACAAATGCCACTAAAGGAATATGTTTTACACTCATTGATACAATGATTAAAAGTTAATTTCCATTGCATTGTGAGGTAGTGATAGTGAATCTTTCAGATAATCTACTAACAACACTAGCCCCCTAGTGAATGGCACAGAGAGTACGGCAAGCATCCCACATTTTTTTTTGCAGCCCTTTTTTGGAAACCCCGCGTGGGTAGGGGCAGGACAGGGCGTGTTGAGGCGGATCGGGGGTGTGACACACTCACAGCCCCATCATTGCATGGGGTTTAGGATGATTCTCTCATCTCTAAAATTGGAGAACATATTTAATGGAGGGGAGGAGTCATTTACTTTCAAAAGCATAAGTCACTGTACAAGTACAATTAGTTAATTATCAATGTTGGCCTGTACTAATTAGTTGGTATTGGATCCTCCTGGGTTCCCCACTCAGTAATAAACTGCACCCCAGACGGGTTGTTATATTTGCACGAGTATAATTCTCCTTTAATGTAAGTGGAAAAAGGAAAAAACAGGCAAAATTAGACTAACAGGAACACGAAATCAAGGCTAACTAAAACATCCAACCATCTAGTTTCAACGTTTTACCTACTGTACCTGATGCCAAACAGAAGGTAAATTCACTGGCTGATGACATCACATTTAGCACTGGAAGGGAGGAAATCCTTCATGAACCAAAGGATATTCAGGAAAATCCCCTATAAGTTTATGTCAATAGTAAAACCGATTTCCATTAAACTTTCAATGAACCCACCAGTAACACGTCTTGTGCTATGTAATCTTCTTCTTTCCTGATTGGGATCATGGTTCTCCAATCAGAACACGCATCTCATTAAAGCAGACATGCCATTTGCATGGTAAGAAAGAATGTTGACTAAATTAATCTTGTAGTTAGTTGTTAAAAATATTATGGCACATCTACTGCAATATTTCTATATTCAGGACGTTAAACTTACCTCCCCTTGTGCTGACAGTGTTTAGTTATTTTGCTGACTGGGTGCAGTACAGTATAGCTTCTTCTTCGAGGACCTATAAAAAGGTAATTTCATCCTAAAACAGTGCCTAGGTTAAAGCTAGTGAAGCAAGAATCCAGACAGGCCATCAGGGCCGACAAGTAATTTGAATTTTCAAAGCCGAGATCTGGTAGTCACCCAATCAGTGGCGTAACTACCGCCCCCGCACCACATGGGTGCCCAGACAATAGAAGGGCCCCCACAAGCCCCTGTTACCTGTTTAAAACACTGATTGTGCATATGAAACATCGCCCCAGGGTCTACGCCCCTGACCCAGAGTTTACCCTATATAAAATAGAATGGTATTAGGTATCCTGAAAGGGACTAATAGACAGTGTCAGATTGTTGGGGACAATGTTAGCATTAATGATACCACACACTCTTTTTCTTGTATGATTATAAAGGACTCAATGTAATATGGGGTTATCCATTTCAACCCTAAATTGTACCCATTGAGAATATGTTTTATTGAAGTGATCTATTGAATCCCATTAATATTAATGGTAAGTCTTCTTTCACAAGAGCAGTACAATCGAGTGGTTCCAGATGTTTGCCGCTGGAGGAATCTTTCAGTCAAACGAATCTGACATACGTCTGGTAGTAGCCAAAAGAACTTGGCTGTGATTGAAAACATGGAACAGGTTGTAAATCGTGGACCCTCATGTATAGCTGAGGGGCCTTTTTGAATGGGGTATGGGTATAATGGTTTCCGAGACACAAGACTTCTAGTCAGTAGTTAGGGTCTTTTCTCCTTTTTATTTTGAAACTGTGTATTGTATGTCTACATTTGTAATCTATTTTCTGTTATTATTGCATTATATAGCTGTCCACCTTTTTGATATAATATCTAAAATTAAAGTTTGTCTTTGATTAGTAATGTGGGTTTTGAAATGGCTTTTGTCGTGTTTGAATGCTTTGCTTGTTGGAATGCTAATTAACTCTGTTACTGCTGCCCGAAGTGGCAATGTGTGAAGCTGATCAACCCTTTGGTTGCTGGAGTGAGCGGTGCATGTGTTAGCTATTTAGTCAAGGTGAAAGTGGGGTGTCCCAAATACCATAAACATGGGGTAGTTACGGTTAATTACCGGATTGATTGATCAAGATCACGTGCCCATTGAATTGGTGTTCATGACACCGTTCCCCTTTTCTTCTCACTATTATTGTACTCCTAAACCACTAGGTCCTCACACTTGATCATTTGTGTTATTGGTCGCCTTTGTCATCTAGGATTTGGCCAATGGGAAAACAGCTCCTTGTCATGCTTCTTCTAATGTCTTGTCTACTGAACCAGCGATGGAAAATAAGTAAAACAGCTAACCCAGAATACTGTTTCCCATACATGCAATGTACAATACTGGGGTTGCACATTGTTATTGGCTGATTAAACATTTTTCAACTAGTCCTACAGGTGAAAGATTGGACCAATCTGCCATATACACAGCCAACGATCATACAATATCAGAACATCCTGATACACTATGATTGGGTGTGTTGTGTGTATGGCCACCATAAGCCCAGAGTTGTAAGGAGGTGGGGTGTCTAGTATACTGTCTTATTGGTGACTCTTCTAGATGGATTTCTTATACAGTATGTTCCTGAAAGGGCATGTACACCCTTAAAACAAAAAACTGGTGACTTCTTATTAGCTGCAGCAACCACAGCTGCTTAATTTACCAGCTTATTACATGCATTGTAATGAGGAGAGTTATTGCCTCCATTCTGGCAGAGTAGCTCTCTCCTTCCTCCATGCATCAATCCAAGGCTGCTGCCCCCTGGCACATGCTCAAGCTAATAAAAGCTCATTGAGTAGAGGGAGGAGGTGGATACCTTTGTCAGAACGGCAGATAACTTTATAGTTAAATATCGGGTTACAAATTCATTTAATAAACTGTAAAATAGCAGTTGGAGTAAGAGGCAGATAACTGAAAAGTCACCAGTTTTTTTTGTTTTAAAGTAGACATTTTTAAAATAGGCCTTTTAAAATAACACAATACATTTTTACCAATCACAGTCTTATACTGATGATTATCTCTCTTGTCAGGATTGTTATTCATCAATACAAAGTATTACCAATCTTTAAAGTTTAGCACTTGAACTTCTACTTTCACAGGCCTATTTCTGTAAAATGAAAGGGAACGGCAGGGCTTTATTTTACTTACCTGCCTAATACTCAGCAGCCTGTCCAGTGTTAGAGCAGCTGGGTTGGAAGCTTGGAATGTATTGTACAGTACCATTTTCAGAAATAGCAAACTTCCCTGTTAACATTCAGCACAGTAATCACATCCTGATCTGACCTACTTCAGTTCTATACTTTATTAAAATACACCCTTGTACCCTTTGACAGATGGACCCAGGATCTGACTGCTGAGATAATTTATGCCAATGTAAAAGCTGCTTGTGTATAAGAAGCACAGGACTTGTATGGAGAAGCAAAGTCCAAACATAGGTGAATCTCATATTTTAGAGAATCTCACTCTGTGTATTTGTAAATATTAATTTCACCTTTATAGCTGTTGGTAGAAATGTATTTGTTTCTTAGCTGTTTGGTGCTTTTCTGAGAAACTGCAGAGATGTGTGTGTGGCAGCCAGCACAGTGTAATTCACCACAAAAACCTGTGTTTTGTCTCTATAAGAAAAATAAATTCAATCAGGGGGATTATGGAGGAGCGCTGCCAAATCAACAGCGCAATTTTAAAGGGGTTAAGGATAACTCCATACAATTGCTCCTTATTTAATGATATATTAATATAATATAACTTTTCAAACAAGCCTAGGATTATGTCCTAGCTTCTCTGTATGTTTAATTATAGGCAGAGCCCCTTCTCTAAAGACAGAGTGAGACATTTGTCTCAGGCAGCACCTCCGTGGTAATGGGAAAGCTGCAGAAAAAAAATGTGTGCTAGGAACACTCCAGGGCACCATTCAAGTGCCCCCTTGATCCCATCGTTTTCACCCAAAAACCGGTGTGGGGATCACTGGTAATTTACCCCCTATAGGGCTGGGAACCTGATCCCCTGCATTCAACAGAGCCGCAGCGGTAAGGGAGTCCCCGTGATGTCAGAGGACTTCCTCTGATGCGGACCTCCCCTGGTCTTCTCCCAAACAGCCCTGGTGTCTAATGAGGGAAGTAAACTTGCTATAAGCACTTATCGCAAGTTCACTTCCTGCTATGTGATGATCAAAGAGATCCATCACAAATAAAGCAGGAGCAACCTGGTGTCGAGTGAGGTACTATGCTGTGATCACCACTGATGCCCATAATCCACCTTCGTTATCATTCCCAAAGGTGATCATCAGATCATCTTGGGGATATAAAAAAAAATTAAAGTCAAACACATTACAAATCTTAAAGTGATACACTTGGGGGCCATTTCAATTACAATTCTGTCCTTCTTCCCCCAGTGTCCTCTTTCCCAGTTATTCAACTGTTCCTTTCACTGTTAACCACCAGCTCTTCCAGCTTTATCTGCTTTCTGTCAGCATATTATCAATGGATCTATCTATCTATCTCAGGTAATACCACCTCGTCCTGGATTGACTGAGTCTCCCCTCATTCTGGGATGGTCTCCCCGTATTCCCACGAGACCACCCAGAATCCCCGACTGAGAGGAGACTCTAGTCTCCTCCTCAGTCACGTCCCCTTTTGGTGACCACGTACCGGAACACCCTAACTCTTCCCTTACCCCGACCCCGCCTCCTCCACCGCTAGGATACTAGCCCCGCCTCCATGTGACATCACGCCCCACCTCCACGTTCAATAAACACCCCCTCGCCACGCTAAAATGACAGGGTGTGGATGTCTGCTATCTATCCCAACCCCTCTTGTAAAAGTTTGAATTTACTAAGTGTTTAGCCACGGCCACAACGGAAGCCACACTCACAACTAGAAGCCGGCCAACTTCACCAAGGTGGGCGAGCCTTTTACAAAATTTGATTCAGGTGGCAAAAACCATGAAGTGCCCCTGGTTGGGCAGCAACTTATAAGTATCAGAGCTTTTTGGTGTTTAAGCCATGCGGAATACAGCATGTATAATGTGTCACAATTTATATATGTTAATTTAACTATGTATGGGCTAATCCAGGATCATCAAACTGCGACTCTCCAGATGCTTGAAACAACACTCCCAGCATTTCTATTTTTTTTTAATTGCCTATTAGTGCAAACTATATTCATCCCAACTATCAATAACCATATTTGTTGATCTGCCCCTATTTCATTAGATACCAGTCTGAAACACCTTACATTTCAGTATTTCTGTAAGCAGTTTTGCTGTAGCCTGATGGTTTGACGCAGTTGGTGTGCTGTATGCAGTTTTAGACAGTTTGTTATATGGGGAAATAGTCAGGTCAGATGGTCAGAGCCTGAGCAAAACAAGTATTGTAATAAAGGCATGCGCAACACACACACCCTCAGCGTAAGTGCTACTTACATGTATTTATTTTAAGATTAAATGAAGTAATTTTTCAGGTCCTTAAACATGTCCGATTGGATTCTGACGGACGACTCGAGTGCCAATGCCTGCGCAACAAACGTCCATTCAGACGAGTGTGTATGCGTCCTCCTTGCTGTTGTTTGTTGGATCCGCCATGATGGGATTGATAACGACACCCGAGCGAATGCATACACCGTTCGATTATCTCCCAAAGCGTGCGTTTGTTTCATGTATTCACACGCTCATGGGGTCGTGAATATCAGCACTGGTACATACATCATGCTCGGTTTTCGAGAACCAGGTAAGTACCAGGTACCATGTACAAACAAGTTATAAACCTGGAATTGTCATAACCATGGGGACCTACAGCTTGGCTTGGATAAATTCACTAAATAGATCTAAATCAAGCCAGTGTATGGCCAGCAACCGTCCCCCTATTTCTTCCAACCTTCCTCTCATTCACTCGCTATCCATTCATTACATTTATTTATCATGTTTGGGTTGTAATAAAACTTACCCTTGGGAAAGGCTTCTCTACATTCTACATTCAACCTTCCCCTTGACCCACAAACCTTTCATTTCTCCTGCCTGTACAAGCTCTATAGAGGCGGTAGTGTGCCACTCAGTCACACGCTGCCTACACCTAACCTACTACACACATACCGCTACACACCTACACTGCTACAAACACACACTCTGCCTGACACCAAACTACTACACACATATCGGCACACCCGTTCACTGCTACAACACACACACTCTGCCACACGTTCTCCAGGAGGATATTATTTTTTTCTTTTTTTATAGTTTTTGGTTCCCAACAACCCCTGGTAACTTCTCACACTGTACTATTATGTTGTTTTTCCACCAAAATGATTATTTAATAATTCATTAATATATGAAAATAATGTACTAATCCATACAAATTTCATTGCAGATGAAAATCATACATGACAAACAGGACAGGACTGAGTAATACATGTCTAGTATATCACAAAAAATTAGAACAATAATTGTAAACTATAAATTAAAATAAGCAGCAATAAAATCCTCAGCACAAAAAGATACAGTGCCAAATAACTTCCCAGTTCACATCAAGAGCCCTATAAATATATTGGAGGCCAGCCAAAATGAAGGGCTTCCAACCAACTGATCTTTTAACTTCAATGCTTCCTTGCCCACACTCCCCCCCATGCCCCTGTGCTGCACTTTGAGAGATCGTTACCTACAATTCAGAAGCAGATCTGTGAGGTGTAGCAGATTCAGCTGCTTTCAGGAAAACTGTTGCAACTAATTTGCTAACCTGGAAAAGATTGAAGCTCAGAAAGAAACATTGTTGCAGAACAGTTTTCCTGAAAGCAGCTGATTGAATCTGCTACAAACCCTCCAGCTCTGCTCCTGATTGAAGGTAACGATCTCTCAAAGTGCAGCACAGGGGCATGGGGGGATTGTGGGCACAGAAGCTTTGAAGTTAAAAGATCAGTTGTTTGGGGGCCCTTACTGTTATTTTTTTCTGGCACCCGGGTCCCTCCTTCTGCCCAGGCCCTAGGCCCTGCCTAGTTTGCTCTGTGATTAATCCTGCCCTGCTGAGCATAAGCTTTTTTCCATCCCCTTGATGACTGTTAAACCACATGACCTGACGTGTGCTATCTCAATAAAACATGGCTATCACTGAAAAATATTAGTATCTCTGGCACTGTTTTTAGTGTCACTGTTTATAAATTTGCTTGAAGAGCCAAATTCCTGTTCTTTCTATTCTCTTCTATTCTTCTTTTTCTGTTTTATTCTTTTTTTTTTTTTTTTTGGACTGTATCTCTCTCCCATAGTTTTTGAGCAGAGAAATTAACTTCGGTACAGACGTGTGGGGCATATAGGAGAGTGTTGCTATTACCTGGAATTCGTGGAAGCTTATACGGCGATTTATCGGGACTTCAGGTACATTTCCCCCCATAGACTAAAGGTAACAATCCTCAAATGTGATATTTTCTAACAGTTTGTTTTCATGGTCATAACACAAATACTGATACCCCCAACCCCACCACACACACAGGTACACCCACCTACTGACCTACTTTTCATTCCCATGGAAGCCATACTTAAAGGGTAACTATAGTCAAAAAACAATTTGATCAATCATCATCATTAAGTTAGTTTTATGGTCATACATGCAAAAACACATGCCCCCAACCTCATATGGGTACACACATCTACTGAGCTACCCTTCCTTCCTGTGGGAGTTATACTTAGGGTAAATATAAGTCAAAAACTAATTTTGATATATCCTCAATAACTTGTTTTTTGGTTGTAAACACAAAAAGACATACCCCAACCTAACATGTATCCACACACCTACTGACCTAGGCCCTTCCATACCTCTTTCACGCTACTTAATGGTACTAAAGTCAAACAACTATTTTTGATTATACTCATAAAAGATATTTTTAGTGCTATACTGTATGTACTGTGCTATACTATATGTACTGTGCTATACAATATATATTGTGCTATTCTGTGTGTTCTGTGCTATACTGAATGTGCTGTACTATACAATATATAGTGTGCTATTCTGTGTGTTAGTATAGTATAGTATTTGAGGTTGAATAAAGACATACGTCCATCCAGTCCAACCCATCTAGCAATATCCTCATTTCCTGCCTAACTGTTGATCCAGAGGAAGGTAAAAAACCCCCACCAAATTTATGAAGGGGGAAAAAATTCCTTCCTGACTCCAAGTGGCAATCGGAAATTTCCCTGGATCAACTCTACTTTATGTATCAATACCAGTAACTTGCAACATTCCTTGTTTGCAGAAACTTATCCAGCTTTTTTTTTAAACTGACCAATGAACCTGCCATTACAACGTCCACTGGAAGACAGTTCCATAGCCTTACCGTTCTCACAGTGAAAAACCCTTTCCGAGCTTGAAGCCTAAACCTTTTTTCTTCAAGTCTTAAGGGATGTCCTCGTGTCCTTTGACATGTTCTCTTGGTGAACAATTCCCCAGATAGTTTATTGTATGGCCCGTTAATGTATTTATACACCGTAATCATATCCCCACGCAAGCGCCTTTTCTCCAGCATACATAATTGTAACTTTTCCAGTCTCTCTTCATATTCAAGCTCCCCCAATCCCCTTATTAATTTAGTTGCCCTTCTCTGAACCCTTTCCATTTCAAAGATGTCCTTTTTGTACACAGGATTCCAAAATTGCACTGCATATTCCAAATGAGGCCTTACCAATGCTTTGTAAAGAGGGAGAATAACATTTTCCTCCCTTGAATCCATACCTCGCTTTATACAAGACAATACCATGCTGGCTCTGGCTGTTGCCGCCTGGCACTGCTTGCTACCTTTAAGTTTGTTATCCACCAAAACTCCAAGATCCCTTTCCAACAGGGATTCACTTAACACAGAGCCATTTATAGTATAAGTAGCACAAGTATTTTTAAGTCCAAAATACATCACCTTACATTTATCAACATTGAATTTCATCTGCCACTTAGCAGCCCAATGTGATCATCTATCTAGATCCCCTTGCAACGATTGCACATCCTCTGAAGTTTTTAATGGTCGACAAAGTTTTGTGTCGTCAGCAAACACAGAAACCTTGCTGACAATACCCACTTCCAAATCATTAATAAATAGATTAAATAGAAGCGGCCCCAACACAGAACCCTGTGGCACCCCACTTAGCACTTTAGTCCATAATGATGAAGCCCCATTAACAACTACTCACTGCATCCTATTCTTTAACCAATTTTCTATCCATGTACAAATGTGACTCCCCAGACCAACAGACCTTAGCTTATTCATTAGTCGCCTATGGGGGACTGTATCAAAAGCCTTTGCAAAATCCAAGTAAACTACATCTACTGCTATACCAGAGTCTAAATTTCTACTTACTTCCTCATAAAAGCCAAGCAAGTTAGTTTGACAAGATCTATTCCTCCTAAATCCATGCTGGTTACTACTTATAATGTCAGTCCTTGAAACATACTCTAGAACATGATCCCTTATTAAACTTTCCAGGATCTTCCCCACCACTGAAGTTAAACTTACAGGCCTGTAATTACCCGGCTGTGAACGACTACCCTTTTTGAATATTGGAATAACATCAGCCTTGTGCTATACTGTATGTACTGTGCTATACTATATGTACTGTGCTATACAATATATATTGTGCTATTCTGTGTGTTCTGTGCTATACTGAATGTGCTGTACTATACAATATATAGTGTGCTATTCTGTGTGTTAGTATAGTATAGTATTTGAGGTTGAATAAAGACATACGTCCATCCAGTCCAACCCATCTAGCAATATCCTCATTTCCTGCCTAACTGTTGATCCAGAGGAAGGTAAAAAACCCCCACCAAATTTATGAAGGGGGAAAAAATTCCTTCCTGACTCCAAGTGGCAATCGGAAATTTCCCTGGATCAACTCTACTTTATGTATCAATACCAGTAACTTGCAACATTCCTTGTTTGCAGAAACTTATCCAGCTTTTTTTTTAAACTGACCAATGAACCTGCCATTACAACGTCCACTGGAAGACAGTTCCATAGCCTTACCGTTCTCACAGTGAAAAACCCTTTCCGAGCTTGAAGCCTAAACCTTTTTTCTTCAAGTCTTAAGGGATGTCCTCGTGTCCTTTGACATGTTCTCTTGGTGAACAATTCCCCAGATAGTTTATTGTATGGCCCGTTAATGTATTTATACACCGTAATCATATCCCCACGCAAGCGCCTTTTCTCCAGCATACATAATTGTAACTTTTCCAGTCTCTCTTCATATTCAAGCTCCCCCAATCCCCTTATTAATTTAGTTGCCCTTCTCTGAACCCTTTCCATTTCAAAGATGTCCTTTTTGTACACAGGATTCCAAAATTGCACTGCATATTCCAAATGAGGCCTTACCAATGCTTTGTAAAGAGGGAGAATAACATTTTCCTCCCTTGAATCCATACCTCGCTTTATACAAGACAATACCATGCTGGCTCTGGCTGTTGCCGCCTGGCACTGCTTGCTACCTTTAAGTTTGTTATCCACCAAAACTCCAAGATCCCTTTCCAACAGGGATTCACTTAACACAGAGCCATTTATAGTATAAGTAGCACAAGTATTTTTAAGTCCAAAATACATCACCTTACATTTATCAACATTGAATTTCATCTGCCACTTAGCAGCCCAATGTGATCATCTATCTAGATCCCCTTGCAACGATTGCACATCCTCTGAAGTTTTTAATGGTCGACAAAGTTTTGTGTCGTCAGCAAACACAGAAACCTTGCTGACAATACCCACTTCCAAATCATTAATAAATAGATTAAATAGAAGCGGCCCCAACACAGAACCCTGTGGCACCCCACTTAGCACTTTAGTCCATAATGATGAAGCCCCATTAACAACTACTCACTGCATCCTATTCTTTAACCAATTTTCTATCCATGTACAAATGTGACTCCCCAGACCAACAGACCTTAGCTTATTCATTAGTCGCCTATGGGGGACTGTATCAAAAGCCTTTGCAAAATCCAAGTAAACTACATCTACTGCTATACCAGAGTCTAAATTTCTACTTACTTCCTCATAAAAGCCAAGCAAGTTAGTTTGACAAGATCTATTCCTCCTAAATCCATGCTGGTTACTACTTATAATGTCAGTCCTTGAAACATACTCTAGAACATGATCCCTTATTAAACTTTCCAGGATCTTCCCCACCACTGAAGTTAAACTTACAGGCCTGTAATTACCCGGCTGTGAACGACTACCCTTTTTGAATATTGGAATAACATCAGCCTTTTCTGAATTGAGAAAGCCAGTCGGATGACTAGCGAAACGTCTTCAAGAACTACATTTCAAGTCCAGTTGATCTAATTGAATACAACAGATATACCATGACCTGGATGAATGAGAACCTTCACAAGCATATAGAACACATGGAAAGAAAGAAAAAAATTGTTCATTTTCCACTATAGATGCACTTTAAAGTGCAAAATTCTTCGAAGATCTGCACACACACTTTTGATCGTATGAATTTAAAAAATGCCACAGTTGATTAGCATTTTCAGGAAGAGTGCAAACTTCTACGAAAGAACTGCGCACTTGATGGTATGAATAAACAAACTACAGTGTTATGTAGCTGATGGTATGTAGATTCCAGGAATATATAGAGAGAATTCTGAGAATTCTCAGAGGTATTTCTGAGTTAGGGGGGTGTTTTGTGGGAAAAAGTGCAGACTGTTTGCTGAATATTTTTGCTGTTTTTGAGCCATCATGCATTGTCTCACTTCGTGGCTATTCACTTCCATGTCCGCGTGTGTAACCATGCATATGGCATACGATTTGATTCCGGACATTTGGGGGATTGATATTTGGTAACTTTTTTTTACATTCCATGGGGTTTTGGCATGATTTTCATTTTTCAGGAAAAGTGCAAACTTCTACAAAGAACTGCGCCCACACAATTGATGGTATAAATGAACAAACTACAGCATTACGTAGCTAAAGATTAGATTAGATTCAAGGAATATATGGTTTGTGGGGGGTATTTCTGAGTTAGGGAGGTGTTTTGTGGGAAAAATTGCAGACTGTTCAAATTCTGAACAATTGTGCATTCTCACTTTGTGGCTATTCGCTTCCACGTCCACATGTTTAACCACACATATGGCATACTGATTGATTCAGAACATTTGGGAGATTGATATTTGGTAACTTTTTTTTACATTCCATGAAGTTTTGACATGATTTCTACCTTTTGAATGTTGTTTGATGTTCAATTTGTTTAGAAAAGTGCGGACGTCTACGAAGAACTGTGCCCATACCATTAATGTTATGAATGAACGAACTACGGTGTCACATAGCTGAGGGTGTGGAGATTTCAGGAATATATAGTTCCTGAAATTGTGGGGGGTATTTTTGTAACTCAGAAATAACTCAGGGTGGTGTTTTGTTGGGAAAAACTGCAGACTGTTCAAATACAGAGCTGGCTACTTTTCTTTGCTGTTGCTGACATTTGCCATTAGTCCCGCTCTGGGTTAGTTGCTAGCCATGTCTCTGGCTTTTTTTTTGTGTGTAACCTTAATATAATTATAAATAAAACTGGGGGAAATCCATGAAAATTTGCAAATTTAGCATTTTTAAAATATATTTTACCCAGAAATCCAGTAAAATCTCCAGAAAAAATACAAAGTTCTGATACCATGTTAAAGTACACATCGTGCTGAAAAAAACAATGTATAATATTCCTGATTTATTGCAAGGTTTCCTACTGTAAAATTAGTCTAAACCAATTGAGGGCAAAATCCTGAAAAATCTGCTGGCACTGCCAAAGGGTTAAAGAGGCTCACCACTCTCCCAACAACTTTTAAAGCAAATAAGAACTGTATTCACACAAGAGCCAACAAGCGGTGCTCACAATTATTTATTGCACCTGAGGAAAGCCGACACTGGTCTGAAAAATGTAGTCTGTTTTCTCCAATAAAAAATTGTTAGCACTGCTCTGTTAGCTCTTGTGTGAATACAGTTCTTATTTGCTTTAAAAGGAACTATAACAATAACTATTTTCTAGGAAGTGATTTTCTTTTCTCCATTGGCATTGGTTAGCAGAACTGATCACCTTATTATTATTATTATTGATCTGTGCCTTTAACCCTTTCAGTGCCACAGAACGTGAATACACGTTCTCCATTGAAAAGGCTTAAACTGCCACAGAACGTGTATTCACGTTCTGTGGCTTCCCCTTTTAAAAAAAAAATCCTTAAGTGGTATAGGCAATCGGGGGGCAGTATTCAGGTGCCCCCCTAGCCCCCTCGATCCCCCACCGGTTTCATGAAAATCCGATGGGGGGATTGGAAGATAGCACCCTTTGAAGTTCTTACCGGCAGCACAGAAGAGCAGAGCAGGAAGGAAGTTCGGCGATAAGGGAGACCCCGGTGACATCACTGAACTTCCTCCTTCACCGGGGTCTTCCCTAAGAGTGGTTGGATGCTGCCCCTGGTGGTCTAGTTGAGGTACTGCACTGTGATCTCCATTCAGATCACGCTGCAGTACCTAGTATAGTAAAAGCTGTCATGCTGACAGCTTTACTATACATTTTGTGAATGGAACTCAAAGTTCCATTCACAAATAGGATTTTTTCTAAGTCTTTGCTACTTAGCGAAGACTTAGAAAAAAAATGGGGACAGAGATCAAAATTTGGTGATCACTTCTGATCACCAAATTATTGATCTTTGCCAATGAATGAAAAATCACTTCCTGGAAAATGATTTCCGGGAAGTGATTTTTACGATCGCATTTATGCCCGTATTCCACGTTCGTTATCATTCCCTAAGATGATTTGATGGTCATCTTTGGGAATGATCAAAAAAAAAAAGGGGAAATGCACACAAAAAAATCTTAAAGTGATACACACACCTTTTTTTTTTTTTTACCCTAAAACTATAAATTAGCAAAAAACTTTGTCTTCTCCAAGCTTCCCAATGTTCCCAGTGATATCGGTAAAGTAAACGCGGATCATTATTTGTTTGATTTCAAGGGAAACTAAGCCTATTTTAGTAGGAAATTTTGCAGAGGTACCAAAAAAAAGACCAGATTGAATTTTTAGGATCAGTAAAGTGTGCAAAAACTTGTTTGACTCTCCGTACTAACTGGTTTTCACTAAAATACCACTAAAAGGGGGAGTGGGGATAGGGTTGGGGGGGGTTTTGTGGCGTTTTTTTATTTTTTCTTGTAATTGCAATTGCGCATGGATCCCATTTGAGCTAGTTGGTGGCCCCATCTCGGTTTGCACCCACCCATATGGCATACCGTTTGATTCAGGACATGTGGGAGATTGCCATTTAGTGGATTTTTTTACTTGCCAAGTGGGTTTAGGTAGGATTTCATTGAGTCTTCTTATTTTATTTTTTCACAAAATCTCCTAAAAGCACGGAGTTCTATGAATAACAGCGTCTGGAATTCTTCATGTGTATACAAAAGCATGATACCATCACGTAGCTGAAGGTGTGTAGCTTCCAAAAATGTATAGTTTGTGGGGGGTATTTCCAAGTTGATTAGGCTGTTCAAATTACAAAACACTGATTTTTTCCTTGTAATTGGACTTGTGCATGCGTCCCATTTGAGCTAGTTGGTAGCCACGTCTCTGTGTGCACCCACACATATGGCATACCGTTTGATGCAGCATATTTGGGAGATTGACATTTAGTGGTTTTTTTTGCTTGTCAAAAGGGTTTAGGTAGGATTTCAACCCTTGAATCATCTTATTTTATTTTTCACAAAATCTCCTAAAAACACGGAGTTCTTTGGATAACTGGGTCTGGAATTCTTCATGTCTGTATGAAAGCATGGCATCGTAACGTAGCTGAAGGTGTGTAGATTCCAAAAATATATAGCTTGTGGGGGGAATTTCCATGTTTCTGGACTGTTTCCTTAGAAAAAGGGTAGGTTGTTCAAATTACAGAGCACTTTGATTTTTTCTTGTAATTGCATTTGTGCATGCATCCCATTTGAGCTAGTTGGTGGCCACGTCTCTGTATGCATCCACACATAGGGCATACCGTTTGATTCAGGGCATTTGGAAGATTGATAATTGACAAGTTTTTTTTACATGACATGGAAATTTGCCATGATTTTTAACTTTGAATTGTATTTTTATAAATTTTCCTGAAAATCTGGTAAAAAAGCGAAATTTTACATGAAACTGCGCTCATACCATTGGTGGTATGCATAAAGGAATCACACCATTGTGTAGCTGAAGATGTGTAGATTCCAAAAATATATATAGGGGGGTATTTCTAATATAGAGGGGTGTTTAGTCTGACAAATCTGAAAAGTTGCTGTAATTGGGCCATTGTTCATTGGCTCACTTTGTGGCTAGTTGATTCCACGTTTGCGTGTGTAACCATACATAGGGCATACCGTTTGATTCAGGACGTTTGGGAGATTGATATTTGGTAACTTTTTTTTACATTACTTGGGATTTTGGCATGATTTCTACCTTTGAGAGTGTTTTTTTTCAAATTTTTTAGAAAATCTGCTAAAACTTTGAATTTCTACGAAGAACTGCGCCCACACCATTGATGGTACGAATGAACAAACTACAGAATTTCGTAGATAAAGGTGTGTGGATTTGAGAAATATATGGTTTGTGGGGGTTGTTTTGTGGGGGAAAATTGCAGACTGTTCAAATTCAGATTTGGCTGAATATTTTTGCTGTTTCTGAGCCATTGTGCATTGTTTCACTTTGTGGCTTTTGGCTTCCACGTCCATGTGTGTAACCACACATATGGCATACCGTTTGATTCAGGACATTTGGGAGATTGATATTTAGTAACTTTTTTTTACATTCCATGAGGTTTTGGCATGATTACTACCTTTTGAAATTGTTTTTTGTTCATTTTTTCAGACAAATGCGAACTTCTACGAACAATTGCGCCCACACCATTGATGGTATGAATGAACAAGCTTACAGTGTTACATAGCTGAAGGTGTGATAATTTCAGGAATATATAGTTTGTGGGGGTTATTTCTAAGTTACGGGGGTGTTTTGTGGAAAAAATTGTAGACTGTCCAAATTTGGAGTTGGCTAAATAATTTTGCCATTTCTGAGCCATCGTGCATTGTCTCACTTTGTGGCTTTTCGCTTCCACGTCCGCGTGTGTAACCACACATGGCATACCGTTTGATTCAGGACATTTGGGAGATTGATATTTGGTAACTTTTTTTTTTTTTTACATTCCATGGGGTTTTGGCATGATTTCTACCTTTTTGAATGTTGTTTGATGTTCATTTTTTTGGAAAATCTGGTAAAAGTGCAAACTTCTATGAAGAACTGCGCCCAGACCATTGATGGTATGAATGAACGAACTACAACTTTACATAGCTGAAGGTGTGTAGATTTCAGGAATATATAGTTTGTGGGGGGTATTTCTGTGTTGGGGGGGTGTTTTGTGGAAAAACTGCAGACTGTTCAAATACAAAACTGGCTAATTTTTTTTTGCTGCTACTGACATTTGGCACTGGTCACGCTCTGGGTTAGTTGGTAGCCATGTCTCTGGGTACACCCATGAATGTGGCATACCGTTTTATTTGGGAGGGGTTAGGCTTTCATATTTGAGATGCGTTTGAACTTTCCTCCACAGTTTTTAGCTGAAATTCGCATTTGACTTTGTCTCTGATTTTACAGTTGAGGAAAAAAAGAAAAATGTAAGAAAATAACTTACAATTGGACGAAGCGCTGCGTCCGGGTATCTGCATTTTGATCAAAACTAACCTCACTCATAAAATCTTGTGGGTGTGTAGTTTCTAAAAATATCTCACTTGTGGGGATATTTTATTTAATTTGGAAGATATTCTATGTTAACTGTCAGTAATGGTTATACATTTTAATTTGGTGTAATATTCTAGAAGGTGCAGTTTTAGTTTGGGGGGGTCTCCTGTACAGGAAAAGTGGGGTACCTACATATATCTGGTATCGTTGTACTCGGGAGTATCTGAGCTTTTAGGGCTAGGCCACACTGCTGCGTTTTTTTTGCGCTTGCGATTGCGATTGCGCTTGCGATTTTTCAAAATTATTGAAAACGCGGCAACGCAAAAAAAGCGCGTTTTTCAATGCGATTGCGTTCTGCATTTGCAATCGCATGCGTTTTCCTATACTTATTGAAGAAATCGCAAACGCAACGAAAATCGCACATGAAATCGCATGCTATTGCGTTTGCGTTTCAGTGTGGCCTAGCCCTAAGAAACAGTAAGATTTTTGTGTGTAACCTTAAGATAACTATAAGTAAAAATGGGAAAAATCCATGAAAATTTGCAAAGTTTTCATTTTTTTTACATATTTTACCCATAATTCCAGTAAAATTTCCAGAAAAGTTACAAGATTTTGTTACCATGTTAAAGTACACTTTGTGCTGAAAAAAACAATGTATAATATTCCTGATTTACTGCAAGGTTTCCTACTGTAAAATTAGTCTAAAGCGATTAAGGGCAAAATCCTGAAAATTCTTCTGGCAGTTAACGCAAAAAAAAAAATGAAAATCTCCTGGCAGTGAAAGGGTTAAATTTAGACTTGGATCTGAGTTAATGGACTGTGATCAAACAGCTGATCGACCACCAGATTGCTCCTACCCTATTTGTGAATGGATCTCTTTGATCCATTCTCATAGTAAGCTGTCACACTGTGACAGATAATTACAGCATGTACTGAACTGCAATCTGAATGGATATCGCAGTTCAGTACCTTACACTGAACCACCAGGGAATTTCTGTTTGTGAATGGATCTCTTTGATAGTGAAAGTGAACTTATGTTCAGTGCTGATCGCAAGTTCACTTCCTTCATTAGAGCACCAGGGCTGTTTGGGTGAAGACATGGGGAGGTCCCAGGCGTCAGGGTAAGTTTTCTGACGTCACATGGACTCCCTTACTACTGTAGCTCTGCAGGGTAATAGGTTCCCAGCACTACAGAATTATATTACCAGTGATCCCCACATCGGCTTCAGGCGTAACCGATGGGGGGGGGCACTGGAATGGTGCACCCCAAGCACTCCAAAGAAATTAAAAATTTTGTTTTTTAATCATTAGTCGCCTATGGGGGACTGTATCAAAAGCCTTTGCAAAATCCAAGTAAACTACATCTACTGCTATGCCAGAGTCTCAATTTCTACTTACTTCCTCATAAAAGCCAAGCAAGTTAGTTTGACATGATCTATTCCTCCTAAATCCATGCTGGTTACTACTTATAATGTCAGTCCTTGAAACATACCCTAGAACATGTTCCCTTATTAAACTTTCCAGGATCTCCCCCACCACTGAAGTTAAACTTAGAGGCCTGTAATTACCCGACTGTGAACAACTACACTTTTTGAATATTGGAATAACATCAGCCTTTTTCCAATCCAGAGGTACACCTCCGGACATGAGGGAATCTGCAAAAATAAGAAACAATGGCCTAGATAAAACTTAGTTCCCTAAGTACCCGAGGATGTATTTTATCCGGTCCAGGAGATTTATTAATATTAACCTTCTTTAGTTCTTTCTGTACCATATCCTCGGTTAACCAAAGTGCACTTGAATCTTTTATACCATTATTGCTACTATACTCTGATATCTGTACTTGGATCTTCTATAGTGTATACAGAGGGGCAAAAATTATTCAAGACATTTGCTTTATCGCCATCCTCCGTAACTAACTTATCCCCATTAATTAATGGTGTCACATTCTCATTCCTCATCTTCTTACTATTAATATACTTATAAAATGTATAGGCTCAGTGATGCTTTGTTCAGCTATCCTAACTTCATTATTAATTTTAGCTAGTTTGATTGCTTTCTTACACTCCTTGTTACAGTTTTTATAATCCCTAAAGGGATTTTCCGTTCCCTCGGCCTTAAGGTTTTAAATGCCTTTTTCTTCCTTTCCATTTGCCTTTTTACATCAGAATTCAGCCACATGGGCGTGGGTTTATTTTTTTTACATTTATTTCCCAAGGGTATAAATTTAGATGTGAACTGGCTTAAAATCCCCTTGAACATAGTCCACTTCTGTTCAGTACATTTACCTGATAATACATTATCCCAGTTGACATTCTGAAGAGCTGCTTTTAACCTGGGGGTTTTTAGTTACAATTTTATGCATAAAAGTGAAAAACCTTCCAACCACGTCAAGGTAAACCCAGTATTTTACCTTGGGTCATTTATTTGGGCTGACACTCCCTTCTTGGTTGCATTTTCTTGGGAAGGTTGTCTCCCTGACCTTGCATTGGCTTAGTATTACAGGCTATCACTTCTCCCCGACTACTGGCTTTTAACAAGGAGGGAAGAGGCCTCTCATACAATGCTTAGTATTTAAGGCATAAGACCTCCAATTAAAGGGACGTGTTGGGGGTGCTACTACCACATGGAAGCTTGTTCAATCTCTGCTACAATATATAGCAGAAATTTAGCGTTGTGGAAATTTAAAAGACCACTTCCCTTTCTTCGCCAATTAAGCCACACCCCCATTATATGGTGTACAACTACCAATATTATGCCAGTTTACGGTTATAATATTGGTAGTTATACAGCAAACTGGCATAATTTTGGTAGTGCAGTACTACAGACAGAACTTACCTGCCTGCTCTCTTGTGTCTGCATGCGCATCGCCAACTTCTTCCGTTTCTTGCGCACGTGAATATTGACGTGCCGGATCTTTTAACATAGTGACGCCACCGCATTGCACCATTAACTGAACAGCACAGCATTCCAGGCCACCTCTCCATTCAAGCCTGTTTAATGCACCTGATGTTGTGATCAGTTTAGATCTCTGGTGCCTCCATCCGTTTAACAGAGATGCTTGCAAACCAAATGTTTTGAGACCAACGAGGCCAAATTACAGTAGTCCACTTGCAGAAAAAAAATGAGCAGAGAAAATTTGGCATGCAAACTAACGTTAAACCCGTTCATAACTGGTGTTTTCTTCCTTCACAGCTTGGTAGATAGTGTGGGCAAAGCACATGTGATCTTTTAAAGGGCATGTTCACCCCCAAAACTAAAATTTACCCTAGTGCTGGCTCCACTGTGTAGTGTTCAAAAATCCTTACCTTACTCCTCGGCTTGGTTTGGCTCTCCTGCAAGTGTCTTTGAAAAGTCCCAAAAAGTAAATTTTTTTTTTCTTTTTCTGTAGTGTAGGGAACCCTCCTCCAACCCTAAACACTAGGTTTTTTAAAAGTGGCCAGAAAAGACTTACACAACCTCGTTCCCTCGGCTCTCTCCATAGCCGGCAGCCGCATCTAACGTTCCTTATATAATAAAGATATTTATTTAAACCACAAACAAACATCACACACTACTTACCTCCTCAGTCACTATGTATGTCTGCCAGCTACATGGTTTGGTCTCTCACTCTCCCTCTAGCTTTTTCTAAACCACACATCATGGGCCAAATGGCATTTTTTGCCTCCTGCTTGTCCAGGTAACTTCTGAATACATTCCTAAGGCCTAACTCTCACTCAAGATCACTATTACACAGACACCAACTTCTGGGAACCTCTCTATATTAAACTCAGCCAGGTGAGTGGATTGTACTAGATTCCATACTCAAAACATGGCCTGAACTTGAAGGAATAATGCACTCTCTGGTCCTGGATCCCAAAGTATACTGTAAAAAGGTGTCTACACTGCATCAACTGCTGAATGGTTATTCCTTCTGCCTTGTCTCAAACATTTTGGTTTTGGTCCAGTTTTTATTAAATGGATTTTGGCTACTGTTTTGTCAACCTGCTGCATCAATTTAGCAATATCTAGCGCTTTTTCTAAGGTTAATCTAAGGTTGTGGCACTAGGCAGATATGCCCTTTATTCAATTTGCCAATGCAGTTGAGACCATACAGCAGAGGGCTAGACAAAACCTTAAATTCTTTTACTAGTTTGTTTCGTATGTATGCGGATAACCTTATCTTATATTTGGCTAATTCACGTGTATCCCTTCTTAATAGCGCATCACATTATTTTGCAGTTTGCACCAAAATCAGTATTGCATTTTAGCGGTCCCCAATATCCATTTTTGTGTATTATCAGCTGTTATCACGGTTTTCCAAATATTTAAGGCATAAAGATTACTGCATATCCAACACAATTCTTTGACTTAAACATCCTTTCACTTATTGAGATATTCAAACAAAAGACTATGGCATAGAACTCTGATGGCAAACCTTTTAAAGGCAGAGTGCCCAAACTGCACCCCAAAACCCCACATTTTATTGCATAGATGATATGGAGTTTTTACTTTAGAAAAAACAACTCAAGCAGACAGTCCAATACAGTAGATAGAAATGATTATAGATTACCTATTAACCTCTACATTACCACACAGGAGTTGAGATCTAAAACAGTGACCATTAACCCCTACATTATAAGACAGGAGTTTGAGATCCCAAACAGGGACTCAGTCATAGCTGAATGTTATATCACATGATCTAGATGACCTCTCTGCTACAGACAGCGGCTACACGTTCTCTCTGGCTTTCTGGTAACAAACTCTGTTGAACTCTGCTGTGCCAATAGAGAGGGCTCAGAGTGCCACCTCTGGCATAGAAACATCTGCCAATTATAAATCAAGAACTAATCAAAATTGTTATATTACCTAAACTTTTAATTTGTGTTTCAACAATAACAATCTTTTTTCAGAAGTTAAACAGTCTACAAAATGTTTTTGTGTGGTATTGGGGTAGTAGCAGTCAAACCAGTGCCCCTAAAGCTGGCTTAGCTCTCTTTAATGAGCTGGCAATATCCACCCAGAGGACCCCAATCAAAATCTAGATGATTTATTGTCCATAGAATATTCAGGGTTAGGCATGCATTAAGAATTGATTCTACTGTCACATCCCATGGCATTTTAAGAAAACTCAAGATATGAGATAATGGGACGGGGCGGGGCGGTGTGACTACTAAAAGGTATCAAATGTTATAACAAGATAATTAGTGATCATATATAGAAATAGACTTGTTGGCCCCCACTTTCAGGAAATGAGATTTATTAACTTGATTAGGTATGTTGTCATAATATTGTAGGTAATTATTTGTTCTCTGCTCAGGCTTCCTACAAGATTTACATACTGGGCAGTCCAGATCCCATGTTTACTGCTCCTCTAAGCAAGTACCGGAAAGAGATGACAGAATGCTAATTAAGGCAGTAAGCAATAACGCCATACACCTGGTGAAGGGCTGGACTGTCCATTATATAAATCTCGTAAGAAGCATGGCCCCCCTCGTAAGAATGCAGAGAAGGAGGAAGTGGCATTACCAAGATACACAAAAGTAAGGTTTATAAAAACATTCACAGCCTACAATAACAACATTGTGCTTTTTTTTTTAAAGAACTATTCCTTTGTCAAGTGACCAGCCCTTTAATTGGTTTATTTTAAAAAAAAAAAATTTCAGCTAGAGATACACTTTTAATTTTATAGAATTATTTTAATTATAAAAAAATATTTTTTTCTCTCTCAGATGGATAGATTTGATTTTGAAAAGGACCCTACACAGCCTGAAGATCAAAAAAAAGAGAGTCTACAAAAGTAAGAGATTATATTATTTTCTAAAATACATTTCTTCATTTAGGTAATGTTCATAATAGAAAGCACAACTTTCTTCATTTGATTGCAATGATAAAGTTTTTATATGCGTGTATGTATAATTTTATTTATATTGTGCCACTTGGGTACGCAGAGCTGTACATTAATAAATACAGAGTATACAAACGGGGATAAGTGCAAGCCATTATACAGATAAATTTAATTTACATAAATAAAGTTTCAAAGGTTAAGGATACATATCCTTTATATTATATAAATATATTTATATATGGGGTATATAATATTTAGGAAAGGTATGTGTGTAATTATCACTATTAAAATCACCATAACAAATAAAACTATACAAAGTATAGTACTACTACTTACTACTGAATTACAAAACAAATGATATACAATTAATAGTATACTAATTTACTTGACACCCCTAAGTTTGAATGGAAGGGTCTCCATGTAGACACTAAAAGGAAGTGAAATTTTACTAACATCCAATGAGGTTCTGATCTTAAACTGTTAGCAAATCAGGCCCGTTTTTAGGCGTAGGCCACCTAGGCAAAGTGCTAGGGTACCTATGTTAAACCAGGGCACCAAGTGTTCTCCCTAGCATCCCAATCTTTGCTTGTCTGAGGAAGGAACCACACCAGGTTTGAAACGTCACCAATAAATATCATTTGCACTTAAGACTGGTGTGCTCAGCTACTTTTCTTATTGATGTATGGACTGTTGGCTACAGCAACTGGAGCACCCAGCATTTTATTTGATCATTGCTACCTAGTTAAGATGTGCTGTAAAGCTTTATTGTAGTGTGCCTCCCTTCTACTATATATGTACATTACGCTACCGTTTGTGGCACGGATATTGGGGAGTGCACCTCGCATCATTCCGGTTATTACTCTAATAACTGGTTTAAATTCACAAGTTCAACACCCATGCTCGATACAATTAGGCTGTATTACATGTGGACACATGCCTTAGCTACAGGACGTTAAGACAAAACTTACGGCAAACAGAGAATGCTTGTGAAAGGTCACAAGTTTAACACCCCTGCCTTAGCTGCAGGCTATAAATGAGATACTTTGCATGTCCCCTCCCATTTCTCTGTTAGAAATATTTGTTTATATGTTAGATTATTAGGGCTATACTATTAATATTTTTAAACAGGGAGTGCACTACCATAAAAGGGGATGGCTACGTAGATTACCATGGTGCTAATGGGGACCAATCAACAGAAAGAACTGGATACAGAAGTCCAGGACCAAAAGTGTCCCCCTACAAAAAGCACTCAACCTTGTATACCCCAATAGTAAAAGCAATATCCACCTTTGTTGTACGCATAAAAAATACCAAACACATATTACATCACATGTAGATATAGAAAATAGCCACCAACCGATAAAAATGACCTCTGCAAATTGATGCCTCGAGTCTGAGGATAACGGGGTGTCCCCCATCTATCCTGATCCCAAATGTCGCTGAGCCAATAGTTCCAGAATGTCAACTGGTAGTGTCTCTCACACACACACACACACCATGTGATATCTCGGTCCCACTGGTGTCAGTAGGGATACAAATCTCAACAAGTGTCCACAACGTCCACAGGGACTTACACCACTCCAAAGTCCGGGCTGTACGGTGACGGTGGTTCTTCACCCAGTACCATGTGCGGTGTTAGTTCCGTTGTGCAGGATGTCGTCCTCTTAAGTATCCAAACTCCTATACACGCTCCAATTAACTGTGGCAATAAACAGACTTTACACACTTCCGCAATGCAGGGGCGCCATACAGACGTGCGTTTTGTCCACTACGGGACTTCGTCAGGGTCTCGCGAGAAGTGCAATTGTACCAACTTAAATAGTCTCCTCACTTGGCAACAAAATTTCGACCCCCTGGTGGTGTAAGTTTATAGCTTTTTAAATAACTTTGTTGTAATACAACCTTATAATCTGCTACATCTAAAGAGAGAACAGCACACCTTGGCTTTTTTGTCCATAGATTCACCAACTATAAATATTCACTTTTTGAGTACAGATACAATAACTGCATATGCATAACATATAAAAAAACTATTATAATGCTCTTACACATAAACATGAATAGTTATTTATTTAGAAAACAGGCAAATTTAATTTCATTTAAGCCTGGCTCTCTTGCTCCCAATTTCTGCTCCAAGAGTTACTTTCTCTAGGCCCATAAACGAAAAATTCTTTACTGAGCCCCCATGTGACTCCTGTTTATGTTTTGCAAGAGCACTTACATTGACCTGTTTATTCTTAACTGCCCTTACGTGCTCTTGTATTCTCACAGTTGAATAGCCTCTTTGTCTGACCTACGGAAAAGGCTCTACAATCACATTTGAGAATGTATATTACCTTAGATGTTTGGCATGTAATAAAACCTTTTAACCCGCCGCCGAAAGTGTTCATTCATTAAGTTGCACATGCAGCATTTGCCACATCTTTGGTTCCCTTGACGGGCTTTTCATCCCAACCAAGTTTCCAGATCACCTTTTCCTAATTCAAAATGACTTTTGCTTAAAATGTCACACAGGTTTTTGGCCCTCCTAAATGTTAATCCCAGAAATTTTATTTTTTATTACATCATCACCTTCCAGCAGAAACAAGTATTTTTGCATTATCCCTCTCAGCTCATCCCACTGGCTATTGTAAGGTGTAATTATACGAATAGTGTATCTTTTTTTTTTTGTGACTTTTTTTGTATACCAGGTCCTCTCTAGTAGTACTCACAGCTCTATTTTAACCATCATTTACCCATTTCTTTTTGTACCCTCTCTCCAAGAACCGATCATTGAGCCTCTTTGACTGGTTACAAAAGGTTTGATTTGTGGAGCAATTCTCCTCATCCTGAGGAACTGCCCAACAGGTATACCTCTAATTAAACTTTCAGGGTGATGGCTGTAAGCTCTCGAAATTTTGTTGCCAAGTGAGGAAATTATTTAAGCAGGTGCAATTGCACCTCTCGCGAGACCCTGACAAAGTCCCGTAGTGGACGAAACGCGCATCGGTATGGAGCCCCTGCATTGCGGAAGCGTGTATAGTCTGTTTATTGCCGCAGTTAATCAGAGCCATGTATAGGAACTTAGATACCTTAAGTGGACGACATCCTGCACAACGGAGCAAACACCGCACATGGTACTGGGTGAAGAACCACCGTCGTAAATTGTTTGGAGTGGTGTAAGTCCCAGATGGACGTTGTGTCCATGTGAGTGACCATTTTGGCATTTGAAATTGTGGAGGCACTTGTTGGGTTTGGTATCCCTCCTGACACCAGTGGGACTGAGATATCGCATGGTGTGTGTGAGACACAACCAGTTGACATTCTGGAACTATTGGCTCAGCGACATTTGGGATCAGGTTAGATGGAGGACGCCCTGTTATCCTAAGACTCGAGGCTTCACTTTGCTGGGGTCCTTTTTATCTGTTGGTAGCTATTTGGAACCTGAACCACTTGCATGTGCACAAACACATGGTTACCAACTTGGTATTGGTATCACAGAAAGCACGACTCCGATCTTTCAATTAAAAAAAAAAAAATAGTGCTGTTTAGGTTGAACTGCACATTGTGCCAGGAATGCCTTGGGTCCATTCTCAGACCTGCAGGGTTATACTATTTGCTCAATGCAAGCTGATGACTTTTTAATTAACTGTAAACTATTTATATAGGGATATTTTAAACTGACACTGTATCTACACATATTAAAACATGCACACATAATTCCTATTGTGCACCAACAGGCTCACTTTTGCTCGTATATATCTATGTATAAAATAAGTATATAAAATAAGAGAAGTAGGGAGGTGCAGTAGAATAAAGGGATTTAAAGGTTAAAGAGAAGGGTATTGAATATGATTCTTTGTTTAATGGGAAGCCACCCTATGGTTAATCCGAGCTGCCGAGTTTAAATTTAAGACTGGAGAGGAGAGAGATGACAGGCTGGCAGTCCAAGTAGCAGAATGTTACAGTAGTCAAATGGGAGATTAATAAAATTCTCATGCATGTCCTTGTATAGTATAGTATAGAGGTTGAATAAAGACAAACGTCCATCCAGTCCAACCTACTCAGCAATATCCACATTTACTGTTGAGGAGGAGTTGAGTTCCCCAGGGTGTGAACAGGAAACACATCATTATCTATAAATATCTGCCTTCCCCTTTGGACAGCCTCTTTTTTGTGTTTCCTGTATGGGTGAATAGGAATCCAGGCTTACCTGCTGTTGTATTCCAGGTGGAGTTCTCTCTCTCTCTCTCTCTCTCTCTCTCTGCCTGATGCTCCCCCAATTGTCGCACCTGCTGAGTGCCAGAGGGGAAAGAGCATTCTTGTGACTGAGGCTGGGATGCTCCGATCTGTGGAATGGTCAAAGGGAGTGGGCATCGTGCGAGGTCCCGCGAGACCGGGAGGCTATTCTGTAAACCGGAAGTGACGCGCATGGAGCGCGACTTCCGGTTCGCGGCCTTATGGGAGTTGTAGTCCCGCATGCCAGCGTTCCTCTGCAAGCCTCAGTTTTGGTTTTCCTCTGTGTGAAAGCGGAATTCTTCAGCTCAGCTAAGTTTTTTGTGGCAGTGGCTGGCTTAGTCATTAGAAGCTTCAAGGTAAGTTATATTTTTGTTCTTTTTGGTTTGTTTGCACAGAATTTTTTCTTCTGTTTTTCTTTTCTTTTTATGTCGCCACTGCTTACCAGTCTGTACTTTATTTTTAGTATGGATTCTGGAAGCGTGAGCAGAGGTCACGGACCTAAAGGTTCTAGGTAAGCGTCAGGTAGGTATGTGCTATGCTAAAAGAGATGAGTGGGTTCAATAGCTGATGCTAGTTTCCCTTGTATGTTTTTCAGTGTCTCAGCCTCTGACAAACAGTCCAGGATAGAGGAAAAGGCAGTGGAAGATGTTACGGGTGCAACTGCAGGTCCTTCCACTTCTACTGTGCAGCTGGACACTCTTATGGACTATATTAAGGCAGCTATATCTAAAGGTGTCCAGGAAGCCTCTGCGGCTCAAAAGAGTCGAAAAAAGTCGGCAGGAAGACAGGAAATTTCAGACTCTGAACAGTCTGATTTAGATACTCCCCTGTACTCGGAGTTGTCTTCAGTGATGCAGTCTGATGTAGAGGAGGAAGACGACTCTGACATAGAGACTTCTTTTGATGTCAGTATAATTGAACCGTTGATTAAAGCGGTAAGATCTACGCTGTCACTCAATGCAGAGGAACCATCCACAACTACTGCGGATAAGTTCTTTCCGACCATCAAGAAAAAGATGGCAACTTTTCCTATCCATTCATCTATGCAAGAAGTCATTGCAGGAGAATGGAAGAAGACGGAAAAAAAGGTGACCATTACTGGAAAATTTCAAAGAAAATATCACTTTAAAGAAAGTGAAACTGCTGGTTGGGATTCCCCACCTAAGGTGGATGCAGCCATCGTCAGATGGCAGCAAAGAAAACGGCCTTGCCAGTGGATGACGCCACTGGATTTAGGGATCCCATGATAGGCGCACAGACTTTAATTTAAAAAAATCTTTTTTGGCTGCAGGGGCAGCTTGCCGTCCAGCTATTGCCCTTACCTCAGTGTCTAGGGCATTAAAAGAGTGGCTGTCCAATATTCAATATGCGGTAGAAAAGAATGTCAAAAGAACAAAATTGACAATGCTGGAAGATTGCAAATTGGCATCGGATTTTGTGGCCGAAGCATCGGTCGACCTAGTAAGACTAACGGCCAGAAGTATGTCCCTAGCAGTTGCTGCAAGGAGGTCACTTTAGCTGCGTTCTTGGGCAGCGGATGTCTCGTCAAAAAATAACCTGTGTCAACTTCCCTTTGATGGTAACATGCTGTTCGGGGAAAAATTGGACACTCTAATTAAAAAGGCATCAGGGGGGAAAAGTGTCTTCTTACCCCAAGAAAGAACCTTCAAAAGACCTAGATATGATCCTTCATTTATGAGAGAGAAAGAAAGGCCTTTTCGTACCGCTAGGCAGTACCGTCCAGGGAAAGAGAGTCAAAGACAACAAGGCTGGAAGACTGGTCGTCAAACAAGCTTTTTTGCCGGGAAGAGACCAGTTGGTGGAGGACAATCTGCCAGCCAGCACTGAAATGAGGCCGGCCCTGTCTGTGAGGGTGGGCGGCAGATTAAGCCTATTTTCACAGATGTGGGCCAATACAATTTCGGACGATTGGATAAAATCGATAATAATGCAGGGGTATCGTCTGGAGTTCAAAACATCTCCCCCAAAAGTCCATTTTGTACAGTCAAGCTGTCCAAAGTCAATAGACAAGGAAATCATCATTCAAAAATATATACAGCAACTTCTGGAGATAGGCGCCGTAGAGAAGATTCCATTAACAGAAAGAAACCAAGGTTTTTATTCTCGTCTGTTTCTGGTTCAGAAAGCTTCAGGGGCCTGGAGACCGGTACTAGACCTAAGAGACTTGAACGCATTCATAAACATCAGAAAGTTCAAGATGGAATCCTTAGGTTCAATCATCCAGGCCATATACAAAAATGCGTGGATGGTGAAGCTCGATTTAAAAGACGCCTACTTTCATGTACCAATTCATACAAGCGACAGAAAATGGTTGAGGTTCACCACACTGGGGTACCATCTACATTTCACGTGTCTTCCGTTTTGGCCTGGCAGTATCTCCAAGGGTCTTTATTCAATTCTTTTTTAACATAAACACATACTCCTCCCCCTTTCCTTTTATTTCTGTCCTGCCTAAACAAGGCATATCCTTCTATATTTACAGCCCAGTCGTGAGAACTGTTCAACCACGTTTCTGCTATACCTATTACATCATACTTTTCATTCAATGCCATCATTTCCAATTCACCCATTTTGTCAGCCAGGCTTCTCGCATTTGCAAACATACATTTTAGATTATGATCTTGTAATTTATTCGTACACTTTAATACACATGCCTCCCTATCCCCTATGCTAGCCCCACCCTCCTTTCCGCCCACCACTGGCCTATCTACACCCTGCTTTCCTCCTGGACTATCTATCCCAGTGAGAATGCTAATACCCTCCCCCCCCAAACCTAGTTTAAAATCTCCTCCAACCCTCTAGCCATCTTCTCCCCTAAAACAGCTGCATCACCATCAGTGAGGTGCAACCCATCCCTACTAAAGAGCCTGTAGCCGATAGCAAAGTCTGCCCAGTTCTCAATAAACCCAAACCCTTCTTCCTTACACCACTCTCTTAGCCACGCATTAATGCTCCTAAGCTCCCGCTGTCTCCCTGGCTTAGCACGTGGCTGCGGTAGTATTTCTGAAAACACTACCCTGGAGGTCCTTGCTTTTATCTTGGCCCCTAGTTCTCGGAAATCATGTTTAAGGACCTCACCTCCACCTCTAACTTTGTCATTGGCACCAATGTGAACCAAGACCGCCGGGTCACACCCGGCCCAACCCAATAATCTGTCTACACGATCCACCACATGCCGAACCCTAGCACCAGGCAGGCAACACACAGTTCGGCATGTAGGGTCTTGGCGGCAGATTACCCTATCTACCTTCCTTATAATGGAGTCCCCTACCACTACCACCTGCCTTGCATTCCTGACCCTTCGTTCCTCCTCCCTTGTATCAGAGATGGCAGTCCCCTGGGTGCTCAAGGGACTAGCCCCCTCCATACACGCTAATTCCGAGGTGTCCTCCTCCACTTCATTACCTAAGGCGGCAAATCTGTTGGGATGGACAATCTGGGAAGAAGCCCCCCTACTCTTCCATCCCCCACTTCCCCTAGTAACCCTAACAAAACTACCTCCTTCCTCATCCTTTCTTGTCCCTCTTCCACCCACCTCTATACTGGCCCCAGCCAGTGCCTGCTGACCCCCCACTTCTTTGTTTATCCTGACTCTCAGAGTGTAACTTTACAAGACTATAACTTAAAAACCTAGGTTTGTTTGAAAGATATAAAACAGCCATTGTAAAAAGAATACACTTGTATGGAAACCACAGTTACCCTTTAAGACAAATAATTAGTTGTGCAGTGCTAGAAATGCAATTTCCACCTCCAGGTTATTGTCTTATCTCATTAGTCTGTGGGCATTGTTGTGCTGTCTGTTAGATTTGGTTGAACAGAGGATTTGTTCAAAAGCTTCTCTCCTCCATCTGCCAGGGAATAAAAAATCCAAACACACAAAAGAGCTTTATATACTGCACCCCATTGCCTGGTGCCAGTTACACAGATATTTGGGAATTTAAACTCCCACTTCAGTCAGAGATACACATATAGTCTTAATCTCAAAAGAATACTGCAAACTTAACAAAAGGGCTTTTGGGTTTGGTTTCAGAGGAGACTCGTGGTAAAGTCTCCCACCCTCTATTTTCTCTTCCACCCCCTTACCCCTTCCCCCTGACACATACCCAGTCAGAACAAAGACTCCTTCTTTTGCAAATAGATCTCTGAATGTAACCGACCAGTTTAACTCCTTCCATAAGCTTTTGCTTGTATAAATGTTGAAAAGGAGAAACCATTAAATGGCATCTGAATATAGGATATACACCCATTTAAATTCATTTAAAGTATATTGCTAACCTGAAAATGCATTTCTACAAACACTTAACACATAAAAACTGACTGCCCCAGAATACATGAAAATGTGGAAATTCAAATTGTCATATTCGGGAATAAATAAAGGCACATTTACATCATTACATGTTTCTTGGGGGGAGGGGGGTGCAGCAATAATATCCAACCATTTTTATGATGTTTTATTAACATTAAAGTGGCTGTTCACATTCATTCTACTAGTCTGGGCCTGAAGAGTGAGCAGCTGGCCAAGCAGAAATCAAATCAGTCCTAAACTGATTCCCATTTAGGGCACGGCCATACCACTGCAAACGCAATCGCACACAGAATCGCATGCGATTTCATGTGTGGTTTTGTTGCGTTTGCACATGCGGTTTTCCGTTAGATATAGAAAACCGCATGCGATTGCGATTAAAAATATGGGATGCAAATCGCAATCGCATCGCACCCGAAAATGCGAGTTTCCAGTGAGTTACTGCGATTTCAATGATCGAAAAAACGCAAACCGCATGCGCAAATGCAAGAAATATGCTATAGTGCGGCCTAGCCCTAAGCCTTCCTATAAATAGACTGCACGGTGTTTTATCAATTAGAAGTTTCTAAAGTATCTAAACATTTTTTGTTGTGCAGTTAGGGGTGACAGTTGGTATGTGTGAATTGCATGGCGGGATTTTAGCGACACTGTGTGTTAATGTATGTCAGCGGCCGTACCATGTACATACACGGTCATACATTGACACCGAATGTTCGTTAATTAACGAATTGTTCAGTCGTAGAATATCATGCGGTAGTAAAATACCGCAATGGTATTCTATGGGGATCGTAAATCTCAGATTCCGTGTTATCGTAGATTTATGATTGTTATCGTAAATTTACGATCATTTACTATAATTATTGTAATTTAACAATCATTAAACCGATCGTTAAAGGAGCAGTATCGCTAAAAAGCGATAGTGCATCTTTAGAAAAATGGCCCATAGTGATTACTAAGCATCCTTGTCCTCAAAGAAAGTCGTGTCATATGGAAGGAGGATTTAGGAGGGGGGATACTGGATTGAAGGCAAGAAGTGCTCTTTACATGTATTCCTTTATAGATTAAAGGGCAAGTCCAGCCCCAAAATGAAAACTTACATACAGGTAAATCACCCCCCAAAACCCTAAACGGTAATAGTTTGAAATGTGAAATATATAAGTCTAACCTGAAATCCTACACAATGTCCTGTTTCCTGTTTCTGCTTTCCTGTTTCTTCCAGTTAGTAACTGTCAGTTATGGATTTGATAGTTGACATCACAGCCAATAACTGAATGTTAATCCCCTGTCTGTCTCTTCTGAGCATGCCCAGGCTAAGTACAGGTTTCTAAATGGCTCAGTTTCCATGAGGCATCCAGAAGCATAGCAGGCATACAGTAATGAATTCATAGGACAAACTATGATATATCAACATTTTCTAAAGAGGCCATTCCTTCTAAAAGATGTTATTATGGGGTGGAGTTGTCCTTTAAGATGGATGAGGCAAAGTATTTTTTTTAGTTTACATAAACTGTCAGGGAGATTCAATAAAAGTTCTTATCGTTTAAAATGGTGCTAATTTTGCCCCAACCAATCAGAACTTATGTAACATTTGAAAGCTAACATATGATTGGTTGGGGCAAAATTAGCACCATTTTAAACGATAAGAACTTTTATTGAATAACCCCCTTTAAGTTTCAAGCTGAAATCTGCTTAAGATCGATGATGCAAGGTAGTACACTGATTGCTGCTTCCCAGTTGATTTTCACTAGTTAGCAACATTGTGAATTAGATTGTGTTGTATGTAGCCTCATAGACTTCTGATCAGTAACTGTTTTGCATGTTGTTACTTAAATGAGTTTAAAAACTTGAACATTTACTTTATTAATACATTTATTAACAAGAAGGATACAGTTTTACAGTAACAATTACTGTCGATACAAAGATTTTTTTAAATTTAGCTTTTTCAATGTTCTAAAGAAATCCAAGTAATGGTGAGAGCAATGATAACCCCTTCATTTATACAATCTTTTAACCTGCATTCAGAAACACATGACAGGAAATCCAGATGTTAAATTTGGTGGCTTTCCCCCCATGCCAGCTCAGATACTGTTTACAGAGTAAGCAATGCAAATTGCAAAGCTTACAGAATTTACAATAGCTTGTTAGAATGAGAAAAAACACTGGATATGTAACGGAATATATAATATCCATAAAGAGACACCAGTAAATGCAGGGGTGTCCCTAGGGTTTTTGGCACCTGAAACAACTTTGAATGCCGCCCCTAGACGGAGTGGCGCGCGCAGCGCGCCGCCGTCGCGGGAAAGTGGGTGTGGCTTAGCATGTGGGCGTGTCTTCGTATGTGGGCGTGGTTTATCGCGTGGGCGTGGCAAATTTCATAATTTTGTTTTTGAAAATGGTTATTTATACGCTTCTCTATTTTTAGAAAACACTAAAAACATGTTGGTGCAACTGGTACATTACATTAGAAAGCCCTACCATACTCTGTAGAATAAAAGATGTTGGCCAAAAGATTTGTAAGCCCTGCTACCACGTCAAGGTAGACTCTTTCAGCAGGGCCCTAACTATTATCTAGACTAATATTTTATATCTAGATTATATATAATATATAGATTATTTACTCTCTACTCTGCTTCTATCTATCTATATTATGTATCTATCTCTATTATCTATCTATCTCTGCTATCTATCTATCTATCTATCTATCTATCTATCTATCTATCTATCTATCTATCTCTCTATCTCTGCTATCTATCTCTCCTATCTATCTCTCTCTGCTATCTATCTATCTATCTCTGCTATCTATCTATCTCTGCTATCTATCTATCTCTCTCTGCTATCTATCTATCTATCTATCTATCTATCTATCTATCTATCTATCTCTGCTATCTATCTATCTATTCTATCTACCTCTGCTATCTATCTATCTATCTCTCTATCTCTGCTATCTATCTATCTATCTATCTCTGCTATCTATCTATCTCGCTATCTATCTATCTATCTCTGCTATCTATCTATCTATCTCTGCTATCTATCTATCTATCTCTGCTATCTATCTATCTATCTATCTATCTATCTATCTATCTATCTATCTATCTCTATCTATCTATCTCTCTCTGCTATCTATCTATCTATCTCTGCTATCTATCTAATCTATCTATCTCTGCTATCTATCTCTGCTATCTATCTATCTATCTATCTCTGCTATCTATCTTCTAATCTCTGCTATCTACTATCTATCTATCTATCTATCTATCTATCTCATCTATCTGCACTATCATCTATCTATCTATCTATCTATCTAGCTATCTCTGCTATCTATCTATCTATATATCTCTGCTATCATCTATACTATCTATCTCTGCTATCTATCTACTCTCTCTGCTTATCTATCTATCTATCTCTGCTATCTATGTATCTATCTATCTCTGCTATCTATCTATCTCTGCTATCTATCTATCTATCTATCTATCTATCTATCCTATCTATCTATCTATCTCTGCTATCTATCTATCTCTCTCTGCTATCTATCTATCTATCTATCTATCTATCTATCTCTGCTATCTATCTATCTATCTATGTCTGCTATCTATCTATCTATCTATCTATCTCTGCTATCTATCTATCTCTGCTATCTATCTATCTATCTATCTATCTATCTTATCTATCTATCTCTGCTATCTATCTATCTATCTTGCTATCTATCTATCTCTCTGCTATCTATCTATCTCATCTATCTTCTGCTAGCTATCTATCTATCTATCTCTGCTATCTCATCTATCTCTCTCTGCATCTATCATCTATCTATCTATCTATCTCTACTGCCCTCACACACCACACCACTCACTCTCTCACACACACACTCACTCTCTCACACACACTCATACACACACCACACACCTCTCACAAATACACACCACAACACTCACTCTCTTACACACACACACTCTCTCTCTACACACACACTAATACACACACACTCACCCTCTCTCTTACACACACACACACACACTCTCTCTCTCTCTCTCTTCCCACACACTCTCTCTTACACACACACACACACACACTCACCCTCTCTCTTACACACATACACACCCACACAACACCACACTCTTTCTCTCTCTCTCTTCCACACACACACACTCACCCTCACTCTCTCTCTTCACACCACACACACACACACTCTCTCTCTCACACACACACACACTCTCTCTCCCTCCTCTCTCACACACACACACTCTCTCTCTCTCTCTTACACACACACTCTCTTACACACACACACACACACTCCCCCTCACTCTCTCTCTTACACACACCATACACACACACACACACTCTCTCTCTTACACACACACACACACCTAATACACACACACTCACCTCACTCTCTTCACACACACCACACCCACACACACACTCTCTCTCTCTTACACACACCACACACACTCTCTCTCTCTCTTACACACACACACACACACACACACTCTCTCTTACACACACACACACACCACACTCTCACACACACACCAGGTAAGATCCCCCACCCTCACCAAAAGTAGTGAACACACAGATTATCTGCCTGACTGCCTCTAACCTCACTCACACACACAGTGCTGGCTGATTTTTAGAGCTGAGCATACTGTGAACAGACATGTCCCTGTACATTGGACCCACGTGCTTCCCTCACTTCCCCAATGTCTCTCACCTCATACTCCATACTACCCGTCACGCTGCCCGGGCTCCCCCCTGGACTCTGTTCTCTCCGATCTGAACTCAGGGATGAGACACTGCTGGATGTGGCTCCGGGGACTAAACTTCCATTCTGTCCGCTCAGACTGGAACTTCTATGTTCCTGTCTGCAGCGGCTGCACGGACAGGCTACTTTCTGGCTCCGGACTCCGGTACTGCCCTCACATTAAGTGCGTAAGTCATGTAACTTACGCACAGGGGCAAGGGGGTGTACCGGAGCAGCTGTGGGACCAGTGGGCGCGCCGCGCACAGTGCAGAGTCCATAGTTCTTCCTGTTTACATTGCTCCTATATCTATCTATCTCTGCTATACTATCTCTGCTATACTATGCTATCTATCTATCATATCTATCTATCTATCTATCTCTGCTATACTATCTCTATCTATCTATCTCTGCTATCTATCTATCTATCTATCTATCTCTGCATACTATCTATCTATCTATCTCTGCTACTCCTCTATTCTCTGCTATTATCTATTCTATCCTCTGCTATTATCATCTATCTCTGCTATCTATCTATATATCTATCTATCTATCTATCTATCTATCTATCTATCTATCTATCTATCTATCTATCTATCTATCTATCTCTGCTATCTATCTATCTATCTCTGCTATCTATCTATACTATCATCTCTGCTATCTATCTACTATCTCTCTCTATCTATATATCTCTGCTATCTATCTATCTATTCTCTGCTATCTATCTATCGTATCTATCTATCTATCTATCTATCGTATCTATCTCTGCTATCTATCTATCTATCTATCTATCTATCTACTCTCTATCTATCTATCTATCTATCTATCTATCTATATCTCGCTATTCTACATATCTATCTATCTCTGCTATCTATCTATCTCTCTCTGCTTCTATCTATCTATCTCTGCTATCTATGTATCTATCTATCTCTGCTTTCTCTTCATCTATCTCTGCTTCTATCTATCATCTATCTATATCTATCTATCATCATCTATCTCTGCTATCTATCTATTATCTTGCATCATCATCTATCTATCTATCTATCTATCTATCTTATCTATCTATCTATCTAGTCTGCTATATATCTATCTCTGATATCTATCTATCTTCTGCTATCTATCTATCTCTGCTATCTATCTATCTATCTATCTATCTATCTATCTAATCTATCTTGTATCTATCTATCTATCTATGCTATCTATCTATCTCTCTATCCTATCTATCTATCTATCTCTGCTATCTATCTATCTATCTATCTCTGCTATCTATCTATCTCTCTCTGCTATCTACTACTATCTATCTATCTATCTATCTCTACTGCCCTCACACACACACACACACACACACTCACTCTCTCACACACACTCATACACACACACACACTCTCACAAATACACACACACTCACTCTCTTACACACACACTCTCTCTCTCTAACACACACACACTAATACACACACACTCACCCTCTCTCTTACACACACACACACCTCTCTCTCCTCTCTCTCTTACACACACACACACACACTCTCTCTTACACACACACACACACACTCACCCTCTCTCTTTACACACACACACACACACACACACACTCTCTCTCTCTCTCTCTTACACACACACACTCACCCTCACTCTCTCTCTTACACACACACACACAAACACACTCTCTCTCACACACACACACACTCTCTCTCTCACACACACACACTCTCTCTCTCTCTCTTACACACACACTCTCTTACACACCCACACACACACACTCACCCCTCACTCTCTCTTTACACGCATACACCACACACACACACTCTCTCTCTTACACACACACACTAATACACAACACACTCACCCTCACTCTCTTACACACACACACACACACACCACACACTCTCTCTCTCTTACACACACACACACACTCTCTTCTCTCTTACACAACACACACACACACACTCTCTCTCTTACACACACACACACACACACACTCTCATCACACACCAGGTAAGATCCCCCCACCCTCACCAAAAGTAGTGAACACACAGATTATCTGCCTGACTGCCTCTAACCTCACTCACAACACAGTGCTGGCTGATTTTTAGAGCTGAGCATACTGTGAGACAGACATGTCCCTGTACATTGGACCCACGTGCTTCCCTCACTTCCCCAAGTCTCTCACCTCATACCCGATCACGCTGCCCGGGCTCCCCCCTGGACTCTGTTCTCTCGATCTGAACTCAGGGATGAGACATGCTGGATGGGCTCCGGGGACTAAACTTCCATTCTGTCCGCTCAGACTGGAACTTCTATGTTCCTGTCTGCAGCGGCTGCACGGACGGCTACTTTCTGGCTCCGGACTCCGGTACTGCCCTCACATTAAGTGCGTAAGTCATGTAACTTACGCACAGGGGCAAGGGGGTGTACCGGAGCAGCTGTGGGACCCAGTGGGGACGCGCCGCGCACAGTGCAGAGTCCATAGTTCTTCCTGTTTACATTGCGGCGGCACAGAAGGGGTAAATTAAGCTCCTATATCTATCTATCTCTGCTATACTATCTCTGCTATACTATGCTATCTATCTATCATATCTATCTATCTATCTATCTCTGCTATACTATCTCTATCTATCTATCTCTGCTATCTATCTATCTATCTATCTATCTCTGCATACTATCTATCTATCTATCTCTGCTACTCCTCTATTCTCTGCTATTATCTATTCTATCCTCTGCTATTATCATCTATCTCTGCTATCTATCTACTATACTATCTATCTATCTATCTATCTATCTATCTATCTATCTATCTATCTATCTATCTATCTATCTATCTCTGCTAGCTATCTATCTATCTCTGCTATCTATCTATACTATCATCTCTGCTATCTATCTACTATCTCTCTCTATCTATATATCTCTGCTATCTATCTATCTATTCTCTGCTATCTATCTATCGTATCTATCTATCTATCTATCTATCGATCTATCTCTGCTATCTATCTATCTATCTATCTATCTATCTACTCTCTATCTATCTATCTATCTATCTATCTATCTATATCTCGCTATTCTACATATCTATCTATCTCTGCTATCTATCTATCTCTCTCTGCTTCTATCTATCTATCTCTGCTATCTATGTATCTATCTATCTCTGCTTTCTCTTCATCTATCTCTGCTTTATCTATCATCTATCTATATCTATCTATCATCATCTATCTCTGCTATCTATCTATTATCTTGCATCATCATCTATCTATCTATCTATCTATCTATCTTATCTATCTATCTATCTAGTCTGCTATATATCTATCTCTGATATCTATCTATCTTCTGCTATCTATCTATCTCTGCTATCTATCTATCTATCTATCTATCTATCTATCTAATCTATCTTGTATCTATCTATCTATCTATGCTATCTATCTCTGCTATCTATCTATCTATCTATCTCTGCTATCTATCTATCTATCTATCTCTGCTATCTATCTATCTCTCTCTGCTATCTATCTATCTATCTATCTATCTATCTCTACTGCCCTCACACACACACACATCACTCTCTCACACACTCACTCTCTCACACACACTCACACACACACACACACTCTCACAAATACACACACACACTCACTCTCTTACACTCTCTCTCTCTCTCTCTCTCTCTCTCTCACACACACACACTAATACACACACACTCACCCTCTCTCTTACACACACACACACCTCTCTCTCTCTCTCTCTCTTACACACACACACACACACTCTCTCTTACACACACACACACACACTCACCCTCTCTCTTTACACACATACACACACACACACACACACTCTCTCTCTCTCTCTCTTACACACACACACTCACCCTCACTCTCTCTCTTACACACACACACACAAACACACTCTCTCTCACACACACACACACTCTCTCTCTCACACACACACACTCTCTCTCTCTCTCTTACACACACACTCTCTTACACACCCACACACACACACTCACCCCTCACTCTCTCTTACACGCATACACCACACACACACACTCTCTCTCTTACACACACACAAACACACAATACACACACACTCACCCTCACTCTCTTACACACACACACACACACCCCCACACACTCTCTCTCTCTTACACACACACACACACTCTCTCTCTCTTACACAACACACACACACACACCCTCTCTCTCTACACACCACACACACACACACTCTCATCACACACCAGGTAAGATCCCCCACCCTCACCAAAAGTAGTGAACACACAGATTATCTGCCTGACTGCCTCTAACCTCACTCACAACACAGTGCTGGCTGATTTTTAGAGCTGAGCATACTGTGAGACAGACATGTCCCTGTACATTGGACCCACGTGCTTCCCTCACTTCCCCAAGTCTCTCACCTCATACCCGATCACGCTGCCCGGGCTCCCCCCTGGACTCTGTTCTCTCGATCTGAACTCAGGGATGAGACATGCTGGATGGCTCCGGGGACTAAACTTCCATTCTGTCCGCTCAGACTGGAACTTCTATGTTCCTGTCTGCAGCGGCTGCACGGACAGGCTACTTTCTGGCTCCGGACTCCGGTACTGCCCTCACATTAAGTGCGTAAGTCATGTAACTTACGCACAGGGGCAAGGGGGTGTACCGGAGCAGCTGTGGGACCAGTGGGCGCGCCGCGCACAGTGCAGAGTCCATAGTTCTTCCTGTTTACATTGCGGCGGCACAGAAGGGGTAAATTAAGCGCAATTTTTAAAAAAAAAACAGTTTCACAAGCTGCCGCCTTTCTATTTTGACCAGGAAACCGCGCCGTGAGCGATTTTTTCACGTGGCTTCATGGCAGGAGCGGCGCTGAGTAAATGTATATTTCATATTGAATAGGCATATAAAGAAAATAATGTTCTATACCATAGGTGCTAAAAGTTTTCTTTTTAAATGTTTTTTATTTATTGTTATATAGAACTGCACTATTAAAATTAAAAAAGCAAATACAGGTGTAAAAAAAACACATCCATAGAAGGTAAGGCAGAAATCAGGCAACAGGGGGAGTTTGCTGTATATTTTTGTTCCTGCAGGCAGAGAGAGGAACCACAGAGGGGACTGGGTGATGTCTATTATCCTATTACCCTGACAATGATTTTGGAGCTGCAGGACATAGAAAACATAAAGCTTTAAAAATATGACACCAATTCAGTGCATGTATTGATGCCATGTTGTTCTATATTTTGCATTTAAAGGTGATATAGCACTTAAAATACCATACAGTAACATATTTTTCTCTGAAGTTTGTATTTGTGAAAATACCAACCTGGTTGTAAAATAACAACATAGTGTTTTGCAACAGTGTTGGAATGTCCCATAGACTTTCATATTATTTCATGTAAGTCAACTCACTGTTTTCTTTTCCCCACCAAATAAATCACTTAGGCCCACAGTATCCCAAGTTTGTACGTCCGTGATCATCCATCCTTAGTATACCATGCGGCAGTAAACTACCTAAATGGTATTCTACGGCCAACAGTTAATCTACGATCGCGGTCGTAGATTAATGATCGCTATCAGACATTTACGATCGCCGTCACAATTTAACGATCGTAATAGCATTTGTTAAATGAGCAGTATCGCTTAAAAGCAATACTGCGCCATTATAAATATGACCCTAAAAATATTAAAGGATAACTATCATGTAAAAAGTTTATTTAAAAAAACTGTTAAAATGAAAAGTACATGGTACAAGGATATAGGACTGGTAATTCCTACCTCCTAATATTGTTTCTGTAAGGAGCACCAGCCCAAAAAAAACTGATTCTGCCAGTCTTCCTCCTGGCATTAGCAGTATCTTTAATACAGAAATAGTCCAGGAATAACCTGGCAAATGAAAACTGTTGGTGCTGCAGTTCCTCAATTAAATTATATTGTGAGTTAGGAATAATCAATCCTACCTCCCTGCCCCAGGTACTTTCCATTTTTAATCGGTTATATAGATATAGATATCCTTTAATTAAAGATGTTGTACCATGTTAGCCAGTCAGAGTTAAAGGTTAATACTTTTGAGATGACACATAAACAACAGATTTTGTTTGTTTATGTTTCATCTCAAAAGTAGTACCCTGTAATACTAGTTTTAGTCTGAAACATGTTATACTGACTTAGGCTAGGCCTGTAGTGCGTTCCAATGTAGGCGGACACATTGTATGCACTTCGATCACCAATTTTTTGCAAACCGAATGTGCTCTGATTTTGGACTATTGTGCGAATCACAGTGCAAAGGTACGGTAACACGCATGAAGTGCATGCCAATTGCTTTAAAGCGTGTTATTGTCTGGTCTAGTGTGGCCTCAGCCTCATAGCCTGGAAACTACAGGAAGAAAACATAGCATTTGTTTCATAAGTAATCCCTAGCTTGCATGTGTGAAGTAAAATCTTTACCCACTTGATTACCTGCCCCAGTGGGACAGACATGCTAATCAATTAGCTACTTTGTATCTTTACTTACTTTACATAGATCATCTTTGTTATTTGTTATCACTCATTTTTCTTACAAAATAAAAACTGTTTTCATTAAAAAAAAATACGATAATAAAAACACATCATCATTATTATCATATATGAAGCCTACACTTAAAGTTTGCCCTTCAAGTAGATCACACTTAGTTTCCCCTTCCAATGCAATTTGTTTGTCTTCTTAGATCCTGTCCTTAGTGTTTTATGGCATAGCATGACCTCTGTTTTCTGAAAGCATACCTTTTCTTCTGTCATTGTAAAATTAAATTTCCTTTGCAATAAATCTGCATCCAGCACATCTGATATTACAGAATAGGATTTGATCCTGTATGTATACTCTCTCTTAACAAGGTGTTCCCAGATGCAGCTCTGATTCAGTTGAGTTGTAAGGAAGAGTCACAGGTTCATCTGCAGGTATTTTCTGTTCTGACTCTGTGCGATTCATTGAATTCGACCTTACAGTCTCTTCGCAACAACAGCAGCAGCAATCCAAGAACGCCTGTCCTAGCTGTTTAGAGAGACATAGGAGCAGAACTGGGGTCACTGCTGACTTCAGAAACAAGAAGAACTGAGAGATAAGTGACAACAGATCCCTTGGAATATGTAAGTTTGTGTAAGTGATAAGGACATTACTGACATTTTCTGGAAGAGTACACACACCATAAACTGTAGCCATGCCTGCTACTATCCAGTTAAGCTGCCGTTGGCACTGAACATACTTAATATCCTTTGTGGTTCCAACAATGCGGAGTGTTACTAATATTGACGTTATGGTGAAAAGCAGTGGTAGACAAAAGTAGCATCCTAAGAACCACCACATGCGAGCATGCTGGTAGGTTAGAACCAAAGAGTGCAAAAATGGTGGCAAATCAGTAGCAGGAACCATAACACAAGTATCAATGACTAATCCAGAAACTGGGGAATGCTCTTGAGTAAACTGCCATAGTAGGATCTCTGGAAGAGCAAGTAGCAGGGACCCCAACCAAATGACTGCTAACTTGCCCAGAATCGACTGACATCTTTCCACTGGCCGTGGTGAAAACTGAGTTGAAGTTATTGACTGAAAACGATCAATGCCCAATGCACAAAGTGAAAACGTAGAAACTCCAAGAGAGGAAACCTGAAAATAATTGTAAAATGTTATTAATTCTGGCACCAAACTCCAAACACCAAACTTACAAAGGACTCTTTATCAATGGTTAACTTCATGAACTCGTTTGAAGCAATTAGCACATTATGAGCTGTCATAAAAATAGTATTTGGATTGTTGATTTTAAATAATAATAACCACATCAGGGCACCCTTGATGCACATAAAGTGCCAATCTTGAAGAGAGCTGTAAAAGGTATATTAAACACATGCTGTGCCAGCTTCTATTTTTCACCATGCCAGCTTCCACCTCATGCATACAAATTTCCAAGGAGTGAACAACATGTGCATTGTTTTGGAGTGTCCTGTTCAAAGCACTCACAGCAACAACCAAACTATATCCTGTGCCTTTTTGTACACATTCACAATGTAACAGAACATTTATATCTTTTATTGAAAAATGTCTATGGCTTTTACAACTTTGTAATCTGACTATATTGGTAAAACAATATCTCTTTGGCATTTGATAAATGTTGTAATGTTATTAATAATATTATTTTTTCTAATAACCATACCAAAATATTTTGTTACCTCCATATAAGGCACAATGCGGCAGGACAGCACACCCAGTAGTCTGCGGCGAGTGATCTCCTGGAAAACAACAACTGGCAAACAGAAAAAAAGCAGCATAAAATCCCAGAGTGCCAAGCCAGCCAAGATAGAATCCCAAGCGCTCTTCAGATATAAGCTATGCCATACAATACACATTACCGAGAGATTTCCAACGATCCCCACTGCAAACACCACTAGTGACAGCAACAACACACCATAGGCACCAAGTGAACTTTCACCTAGAGGATACAGTGGGTTTTGTAACTGTGGGCGCCATGTAGAAGAAAAAGATGTGCCATTATGAATCTGACTGTTTTCAGATATTCCACTTGGTGGTGGATAGATGAGCCTGGGGTAGCCCAAAGCCAAAGGATTTTTGGATTCTTTTTGAGACCCCCTTTTTGCACGAAGTCTGACATGTCCACCTTCTTCTAAAGCAGGTTCTTCCAGACCATAGCTTTTTAGTAGTTTATTCCTCTTATGTTCTTTGCTAGGTATCAGAGAACACATTACACTTGGAAGAATAGTTGCCACAATCAGCAGTAGGAATCTCTGCATCCTTGAAACTTTCATCTTCCTTAATAAGAAGCTTACACTTTGCTGCAGAATAAGAGGGAGGGGGATGAATAGAGAGACAAAGAGGCACAAAATGGAAAAGAAGGAGGGAGCTAAGGTTCCCAGCTGCAAAAAACACAATACTGCTCAGATCTCTCTCTGAATGCTTCGCAGTGTGTCTCCCACAAGATTAGATATCATGCCAGGTCCCTCTCCTCCTCCCTCCTTTCAAGAACTAGGTACCAGGCCCTACGTTCTACTCTTTAGCACCACCGTGCGGTGACAACAAAAAATCACTATTGTTAAATCAACATTAAAACTTTCTGTATGAAAATTTCATTTTGACTTACTTAAATTGTGGTTTACTTATTATTACTTAATTGTGTTACAGAAAATGCAGTTTTTCATGTCATTTTAAATATAGGATTTAAGGAAAGTGGCATTTGCTGTTATAATTTCTGCCTGTCTGCTTTTTGCCCAAATATCGCATTTTCATGATTTTCATGATTTTCAGAATGGCAACAAATACGTGGAATTAAAATTGCACCTGGACACAAATGTTTCACAAAAACACATAGACAGATATATTTTGTGTAACATTTTCTGCTTATCTGTGTCGCAGGTTCTGGTTGACTAGAATCAATTGAAAATTGTAATACTTATTGAGGCATGCCAGAGACAGATCAATGCTGAATGGATGGAAAAGTTGGGCTGAATGTGTGTGCCCTAATTACCATTAATGAATGGTTCATCTGTGCAAAGCCAGGTTTATTGGGATGTGTTTACTTGATTGTTTGATTGTGATAGCTGGCCATACACACATAGGTGTGGCTTTGCAATTTACACGTTAAGTTTCACAAGCACTCATGCATGCTTGGATATCCACCTTCTATACATAGCTCAATCCACGCAGGAGCTCAATCGTTGTTCAAGGACCCAATTTAGGAGAAGCTTGACGTAAAGGAATATTTCGTGTGGATACTCCAGGTATCCCAGATCTCCAGGGACAAAATAAGGTTCTACAGAAGGGTGACAATACGAATTTTTTTTCTGATACTTGGCTCCACATTTCAGTTATCTGGTTTAGCCAATCTTCTAAAACAGGTATATCTGAAGATGAACTTGAAAAAGAAGAAAATTTAGGATTCTTACCATAATTTCAAAAGAAGGGTGAAAATTTAGATGAAGAATGAATGGCATTGTTAAGAGCAAACTCAGCAAAAGGCAAAAACGCTGACTACTTTTCTTGTTGTTTAGCAATAAAACACCTGAGGTACTGTTCTAATGATTGGTTCATACTTTCGGTTTGACTATTAGTTTCTGGATGGAAACTAGAGGAGAAAGAAAGAGAAATCCCTAACCGGGCACAAAAAGAATGCCAAAATCGTGAAATGAACTGGACTCCCCTGTCAGAAACAATATTTTCTGGAATACCATATGTAAAGAATAAATAGTTGAGAAAGTTCTTTAGCTGAGGGTGGTTTAGTTAATGGAATGAAATGTGACATCTTACTGAATCTATCAACCACCACCCAAATTACAGTATACCCATCGGACCTGGGCAGATCTACAATAAAATACATGGATATATGGGACCAAGGTTTTTCAGGAATAGGAAGAGGTAAAAGAGTACCAGAAGGAGCATTACGAGAAGACTTACTACGTGCACAAACAGGACAAGCCTTGACATAGGCTTTAGAGTCATTTGAAATAGAAGGCTGCCACACATGTCTTAATAACAAAGATAAAGTTTTAGTTTCCCCAGGATGGCCAGCCAGCTTGGAATCATGAAATTGCTTTAATACCTGCAAACGAAAAGACAGAGGGAACAAATAGACAACAATCGGGTTTTCTTGGAGGTGCATCTACCTGATGAGGAGTTAACAATTCAGACAAATTAGCTACAACAGTCTCAGTGGTTAAAGCTCCTAAGATACGCTGAGGGGAAATAATAGGCATAGGGACTTTACATGGCATGGACAGATTCTAGATAAAGTAACTGCTTTGACATTTTTTGACCCGGGTAATACTAAAATTGAACCTAGAAAAGAGAAGTGCCCAACAGGCCTGTCTAGGGTTTAATCTCTTGGTGTTCCCTATGTACTCTAAATTTTTATGGTCAGTGTAGACCGTAATAGGGTGTATCGCCCCCTCCAGCCAATATCTCCATTCCTCTAGGGCTAATTTAATAGCTAATAGTTCCCAGTTCCCAATATCGGAATTCTTCTCAGCAGAAGAATATTTTCGGGAGAAAAAAGCACAAGGATGAAGACGTTCTGGAGAGCCAGAGTATTGAGAGAGTACAGCTCCCACCCCTACCTCTGAGGCGTCAACCTCTACAACAAAGGGAAGTTTAATATTAGCGTGAATTAATGTTGGAGCTGAGCAGAAAGCCTTTTTAAGGTTTTCAAAAGCCATGTGAACCTCTTCAGACCAAGTAGTAATATTAGCTCACTTTTTAGTCATATTAGTGAGAGGGGACACTAAAGAGGAGAAGTTTTTAATAAACTTTTGGTAGAAATTAAAAAATCCTAAGAATCTCTGGAGTCTTTTTAGATTGGAATGAGGTTTCCAGTCTAGAATGGCAGAGAATTTCTTAGGATCCATGGTTAAACCTTGATTTGAGATAATAAAACCAAGAAACGGGACCTGGTATTGTTCAAACATACATTTCTCAAGTTTAGCATATAAATGGTGTTCCTTTAATTTAGTAAGGACTAGCTTGACATGATCTTGATGTTCCTGCAGAGAGGAAGAATAGATAAAGATGTCGTCAAGATAAACTACTACAAACTTACCAAGATATTCTCTGAACACATTGTTTATAAAATCTTGAAATACCACAGGGGTGTTACTGAGGCCAAAGGGCATTATTAAATATTCATAATGGCCATATCTGGTATTGAAGGCCGTTTTTCACTAATCTCCAGCCCTTATCCTGATTAAACTATATGCACCTCAGAGATCCAACTTAGAAAAAAATTTGTGCCCCGACAATTTGAGAAAAGAGGTCACCAATGAGTGGTAAAGGGTATCTATTTTTAATAGATATTTTATTAAGAGCCCTACAAATTTATACAGGGTCTTAATCCACCATCTTTTTTTTCTACAAAAAAGAAACCTGCTCCTGCTGGATAAGTGGAAGGTCTGATGAAACCAATAGGAGAGAAGCCAAGAAAAAGAGTAAAGCAGATTGGACAATAGAGAAGATTTGAATTAATAAGAGGACTGTTACTTTAGGACTGACACGTGCCTGAGCAAGGCATAAGAGGAAGTAGCCATTCGTGGTTGCAAACGTTCAGAAATTCCCGAAAATGGCTTATTCGGAAACCGCGCCGAACTTCACAAGATTTATCCTCTAACACATTCCTCCTTACTCTCAAAAACTGAGAGAGATGTTATCTAGAGATAGAGTTTAAGTGATATTTAATAATAATAAAAAAGTTCTATTACACTTACCTTAATCCTTTGACCAACAGTTGATCAAGCTGAGAAGAATACATTGTAATACAAGTTTTAGAGTAATTTATTATTACCATACACATCTATATGGTATAAATCAAAATGATAACAATGGTTTTAGTTATCACAATTGGCAAATAATGTTGAAACAGTATGTCTGTTTGAAATTGCCCTCCCCCTAGTAGGAGGGGAGTTTTGTATTTAACTGAGCACATGGTATGTTGTTTTATGCACCTGAGGAAGGGGGATAGCCCCGAAACCTTGCGCACCGCCTAGTCACAATAGAAACAAGTTATATCTCATTTGAGTGCGCCTCCCTGCTATTATATTGTTCCTACAGTTGTTGTGTGTACCTGTGCCAGGTTGAAGGTGTAAAATGGTATAATTTTTGATGATTGGTTAAAATTTGTTTTTTGACTACACTTACCCTTTAAATTTGGCTGCCACATGAATGAATGGGTAGGTCAGTTGGTGTGTGTTGGGAGGTCAAAAATAACTTTTTTGATGATTAGTTAAAAAAAAAAATTTGACTATATGTTACTCTTTAAATATAACAGCCATGTGTATTAATGGGTAAGTCAATTGGTGTGCATAACTGTGTCAGGTTGGGAGGTAAAAAACAAAGTTTTTTGATGATTGGTCAAATTTGTTTTTTAAATATAGTTACCTTTTAAATATGGCTGCCATGGAAATGGAGGGGTAAGTCAATTGGTTGTGTACCTGTGTCAGGTTGAGGGGTAAAAAAAATGTTACTTTTATGATGATTGGTCAAAATTTGTTTTTTGACTCTAGTTACCCTTTAAATATAACAGCCACATGAATAATTGGTAAAATTGGTGTGTGTAACTGTGTCAGGTTGCAGGCCTTTTTGATGATTGCTCAAAATCAGTTTTTTGACTATAGTTACTAGACTAGAGTTCACCAAACAAGCACAGCTTTGGCAGCACTGTAAGGGCAAGCAAAGGCAACCAAACAAGTTATCTATTCTGTCATCCCAGAACACACCCAAAGGAAGCAAACTACCTTGGAGACAAAAGGAGGGAATTGTCACTTTATCAAACAAGGACGAATGGGTGAGAAACTTGTCTAACAGAAATGGATGTCCTGGCTAAGGACTTGAATCACTCTTAAAGCCATCCCTATGGTGGATATTATAGCAACCACAGAAGCTTCTATCCACAATAATAAGGTACCACATAGTGAGGCAGAACAACTTTGCCTTAAGGTATCTGCAGCCTTAGCCAGTGCTAAAACTCCTTCATCTAATCTGACCACACTGGAAAGAAGAGCCTTAACATCCCTCAAGAAAAATTCCAGTATTACTATTCTGCTGGAAGACAAGCAAAGATGCACAGTGGTACTCAACATTTCAGACTGCCATGCTAAGGTGACTACACTCCTGGTGACTACACTCGTGGCCGATAACACATATGAGGCTTTAACAAGGGATCCCAGCAGCCGCTACAAGAAAAAGGTCATAGACTTACTAAAAAAGCTTCAAAAGAATAAAGCAATTGATCGACCAATGTATCCTTGCCTCTACCCTGGTGAGGCACATCCATGAATATATGGACTCCCAAAGATACACAGGGAAGGGGCCCCACTAAGACCTATCAGCAGCATCAACCCTGTAACATACAAAGTAGCAAAATACCTAGCCAACAACTTTTTTTGGACCATCTAGCATTCTAAGCATCACATCCAGAACACCCAGGATTTCACTAACAAGATTCAAGATGTAGATGAAACTATGGTGTCCTATGATGTAACATCTTTCTTCACCTGTATACCCACCAAGGAGGCTGTTGATATGAAAATAATGAAACCAAGTATGAGTAGAGGTGGGGGGTTCGACACCAACTGTCTGCCATGTACAACCCTTATTTGACACCTTACCCTGGGCAGTCTCGATAACACCCCTTAGTCTCAATGCATCTACACCTTGCATTCAGAACACCTGGCTCTCATATGCTAATTGGGACTTTCAAGGGTACTTATGAAGAAGTGAGTAAGAAGTTAGATTCAGGCACAGCTGTGGATGTGGTATATTTGGATTTTGCAAAAGCCTTTGATACTGTGCCACATAAGTGACTAATGTATAAACTGAGGACTGTTGGCCTTGAAGAAAACATTTGTTCATGGATAGAGAACTGGTTATTGGACCGCAAACAGAGAGTGGTGGTTAATGGAGCTACATCTATGTGGGCTAAAGTTCTAAGCGGAGTTCCTCAGGGTTCTGTACTGGGGCCGCTTCTGTTTAATCTGTTTATAAATGACTTAGAAGGGGGCATTGAGAGCAAGGTCTCTGTGTTTGCTGATGACACTAAATTATGCAGAGCTTTGGAAACTTCCAATGATGTGCAAGTGCTGCAAGCAGACCTAGATAGATTATCAAAATGGGCAGCAGAATGGCAGATGAGATTCAATGTTGATAAATGTAAGGTGATGCATTTGGGATTTAATAATCCCTGTGCCACCTACACCATAAATAACTCTGTGTTAAGTGCATCTGAAATGGAAAAAGATTTGGGGGTTCTGGTAGATAACAGACTTAGCTGTAGCAAACAATGCCAGGTAGCAACAGCTAGAGCTAGCAAGATATTGTCTTGTATAAAGAGGGGAATGGAATCAAGAGAGAAAAATATTATTCTCCCTCTTTACAAGGCACTGGTAAGGCCACATTTGGAATATGCGGTGCAGTTTTGGAATCCCATATACAAAAGGGACATCTTGGAAATTGAGGCAGTTCAGAGAAGGGCAACTAAATTAATAAGGGGAATGGAGGGGCTTGACTATGCAGGCAGATTAGACAAGTTAGGGCTGTTTACATTGGAGAAGCGGCGGTTGCGTGGGGACATGATAACCTTATACAAATATATTAATGGCCCATACAGTGAACTCTCTGGTGCATTGTTCACTAATAGGTCATATCAGAGGACTCGTGGACATCCTTTAAGGTTGGAAGAAAAGAAGTTTCATCTTCAAGTTAGGAGAGGTTTCTTTACAGTGAGAACGGTGAAACTGTGGAACTGTCTTCCAGCAGAGGTGGTAATGGCAAGTTCATTGAATAACTTTAAAAAAGGCCTGGATAAGTTTCTAAAACTAAAAAATATTGAGAATTACTGGTATTAATGCATATAGATCTGGTTGATCCAGGGATACTTTCCGATTGCCGTTTGGAGTCAGGAAGGAATTTTTTCCCCCCTTTTTTAGCTGGGGTTTTTTGCCTTCCTCTGGATCAACTGTTAGGTAGGGTTAAAAAAAAAAAAAAAAAAAAGGGAATAGGTTGGACTTGATGGACGAATGTCTTTATTCAACCTTAATTACTATGTTACTATGTTACTATGTTATATTTCCAACAGATTCTTGTACAAGTCATTCTGAATTGAGAAAGCCAGTCGGATGACTAGCGAAACATCGTCAAGAACTAAACTTTAAGTCCAGTTGATCTAACTGAATACCTCAACTGATATACCATGACCTGGATGAATGAGAACCTTCACAAGCATGACTATAGTTACCCTTTAAATATGGCTGGCACCTAATTGAAAGGGTAGGTCAGTTGGTGTGTGTAACTGTGTCAGGTTGGGGGGTAAAAAAAAAGTTTTTGAAGATTGGTCAAAATTAGTTTTTTGACTATACTTTAAGTATGGCTGCCATGGGAATAGAAGGGTAGGTTGGTAGGTGTGTGTACCTGTGTCAGGTTGGGGCTGCCACAATAATGGAAGGGTAGGTCAGTAGGTGATTATACCTGTGTCTGTGTGGGTATTGGGGGTATCAGTATTTGCGTTTATGACCATAACTGTTTTGATCACATGAACCTGAAACCTCAAATTTTCCCCATTTTCATTATAGTCAATGGGGAAAAAATTCTCGAAATTCGCCAATAGCAGGGTAACGCTTTCGATTCCTTAGCTAGGTAAAAGCACACTTTTCCAATATATCCCGCATGTTTGTACCAAATTACGTGTCTCTAGCTTAGAAACTGTGGGAGGAGTTATAGTTGAAAAAAGCAGAAGAATGAAATGGAAGGAGAAGAAATAAAAAGAACAGAAATTTGGCTCTTCAAGCCAAATTAATAAAAGAAAGTCTGGGTTATCAAACCTGCAACCTCATGTACTCTGGATAAAAACAGAGTTTTCTATCACTATCCCAACAAAGCTGCTATATAAAAAGTCTCCGTACATGTATAAACATATACAGCTGCACGGCTGTACAATACCAAGCAGTAGTAGATTGTTTGGGCGATTGTACAATTACAGCCTTAATTTTACGACCGTGATAGTAAATGTTGAGATTGTTAATGGTGCGGTATTGCTACCATCCTATGTGAGTCACATTCTATGCATATAAACTGTCTGTCTGGGGAACTTGTATTACCTTCCTCTCTGTGACACATATATTACCAGTCTATGTGGAAGCACTTACATTATCATCCTCTATGTGGCACATATATTACCGGTCTGTGTGTGGGCACTTAAATTACCATTCTATTTGTGGCAACTGCATTACCAGTCTGTGTGGGGGCACTTATATTACCATCCTCTGTATGGCACATATCTTACCAGTCTCAGGGCCATAACGGAAATCTCCAAAATCGTTTGGCTGTACAATACCAAGCGGTAGTAATCTACCGCTATGGTATTGTATAGGTGATCAGCATCTTATATTTACCACTGCGATGGTAAATGTACAGCTGCAATAGTTTTTGTCTGATTACAGTCATAAAAATTACGATGGTTAAAGGAGCGGTATTGCTATTTTGCAATACTGCTCCTTTAACAATTGTAATGTATACAACCACAATTGTACAGTTTTGTGGTTTGTAAAATGCTGCCCTCTGTGTGACAAATATTTTATCAGTCTGCCTGTCTACCAGATTGTTGTCTGGTACAGAGGAGATTTGGGATCCTATTTATTAGAGAGCAAAACAATACGTGTATCAAAGTTTAGTATGGATTGAAGGGGAGAGAGGTGGGAAGCAGAATGACCCTAAAGTATGAAGGTTACAATAGTTCAGGCGCAATAGGATGAGAACATGCATAAGCATAGCAGTTTTGAGGAGAGAAAGGAACCTGTGGATTTTCACTGTATTGCAGGGAAAAAATGGAAAAAGGGGCAGTTTAAGCAACATAGTTAATGTGGTTAAAAAAGAAAAGAGAGGGGTCAATAGTTAGTAAAATAAAAAAAGTAAAATAAATGAAGGTACATGGGAGACCCACCTGAAGCTATGCTTAACTTCCATGCTCCAACAATGTTCTTACAGTTTTAAAATGATAAGTACATTGCAGGAATGTAAAAATTAAGCATGGCAAACTCAAAAAAAATTCTTTGCCCTGTTTTTTTCTGATACACACACTAATGATTTTTGACCACTAGATGGCCTGCAGCACTAGTCTATTTCCTATATATAGGACTAGAGAATTGTACAATTTTATATCCAAGATGTCTTCACCATATATAGGACCTCATGTTCAGCTGTTGTATGTATGCATGTATGTATGAATATGTTTATTTATACAGCTCCCCTTGGTTACGCAGCCATGTACAAAATTAGAATACAAAAAAAAGTACAAAGGGGCAAAAAAATATTTAAAAAAAATATAAATAAGTATGTGTATACAAATCCGTATCTGCTCAAAAACAAAACAAAAGCTGGACATCGTTTTGTTTAAAATTAGTAATTTAGCTCCCAGACTGAGATTTAATACTACCGCCACCCACGCCTCTGCACTCCCGGGTAAGGCAGTCAACGTCAACTGTGACATCACGGCCAATCACTAACTGCCATTCCCGGAGCAGTCTCCACTGCAGCTGCTCAGGAACACAAAAAGAACACAGCAGTGGAGAGGGAGTGAGGAAACCGGAAGCGGCTGTGGATCGAGGACCTTGTAAGTATAAAGTCTCAGAGGACTCTGGGAGCTGAATTGCTGATTTTAAACAAAACGATGTCCAGCTTTTGGGGGGGGTTGTAGCAGATACAGATTTGTGTCCAGAGGGGTGGATATTCCTTTTAACTAGGTGGGTAACATACAGATACACAGGGAAGGGTAGAAGTGCCATAGCAAGAACTGGTGCAGTGTCAACAATCCTATGCTGTGCAGTTAGGATGTGAGGTTAGATTTAATCTAATCAGAAGCCACTCTATCGCACTGTTGTTGGCTTTGGCCTAGTAGTTGGTAGGTGCAATCCTCCACCACCACCCCTACCCAGAGTGTTTAAGGCAATACAGAGTATATATAAGCAAGAGGAGCACACTGCTTCTTGGTGAATTTTCACAATTTATTGGTGCATAAACAACAAATACAACATTTCGGGGAGCTACCTGCCCCCCTTCCTCAGGTATAACCAGTGCTTTTACCCTCCAACCATTTATACCCATATTGCTCCTCCTACCAGTATTACATCAACATGTGATGGGTGAGGGACCAAATTGAAACAACTCTGGTCACTCCCAACCCATATACTAAAGTGCAAACAATATATAACAAAGCCATATTTTTAAAGTGCAATCTGAACAATACAAAGGTCAATCTAAAAACATGTTATTCAATGGACTATAATACTCATACATATGTAGAAAATGTGTTTCAAATAAGTTATTATCCAATATATACAGTATCTTTACATAGTTTATATAGCCCATGGTTGTATTTAATTCTCCATTCACCATTCTCGTGGGTGGGGTCATATACTTTGAGTAATATCTTCCTTTCAAATGCATCCATTTTGCTTACTAGGTTTTGGGTAAGTATCGATGTTTCACACCCATAGGCAAGTATAGGCCTGATTATGGTCTTGTATATCCGGATTTTGTTGTTCCTTTGGATATCCCTTGGGTGAAAGATGTGAGATAGGCCAAAGTATGCTCTGTTGGCCGTAGTTATTCTTCCATGGATTTCTGCTGTTTCATTTCTATCACTGTCTAAGTTGACTCCCAGATATTTAAAATATTTACAGATTCTAGATTATTGTCTCCTATTATTATGTTCTGTGGTGGTCCTCTCTTTCTTGATTGTCTTAGAAATTTTGTCTTATCAGTGTTGATTATCAGGCCTACCTCCTTGGCTTGATTATTTAGATTGATATAAGTTTCTCTTGCCGATGCCATTATTCTACCATTAAAGAAGATTAAAAATCGATTCCAAACTCTACTTACAGCTCCTGGTTCCAGCGTCAATCGGATAATACCAGGCAGGATTTAGACAAAGCAGGTCCACAATAGACCAACTTTTAGTGTCAAAGAGATTCTTAGGGTAGCATGGGATATGTATATCGATGTTTATCAAATTTTGTAGATTTTCGACAGGCAATGGCTCTATCAAAAGACGAAAACTACATGAAATATTAAGGGAGTTTGGCATTCCCAATAAGTTATAAATTAATAAAATCACAATGAAGGAAAGCATACGTATGGATAGAAAATCAACTAACGGACCCTTTCAAAATCATGCAATCTTAAAACAGGAGACGGGCTTGCCCCAGCACTGGCCCTTGAATACGTCATCAGAAAAATAACAATAAATCCATCAAATATCTTATTAAATAAATCTGTACAGATAATATCTTATGCAGATGAATGGGCAGAACAATGGCAACGACAAGAGAAAATTACATCGATAGGCCAAAGTATGCTCTGTTGGCCGTAGTTATTCTTCCATGGATTTCTGCTGGTTCACTTCCATCACTGTCTAGGTTGACCCCCAGATATTTAAAATGTTTTACAGATTCTAGAATATCGTCTCCTATTATTATGTTCTGTGGTGGTCCTCTCTTTCTTGACTGTCTTAGAAATTTTGTCTTATCAGTGTTTATTATCAGGCCAACATCCTTGGCTTGATTATTTAGATCGATGTAAGTTTCTCTTGTCGTTGCCATTGTTCTGCCCATTCATCTGCATAAGATATTATCTGTACAGATTTATTTAATAAGATATTTGATGGATTTATTGTTATTTTTCTGATGACGTATTCAAGGGCCAGTGCTGGGGCAAGCCCGTCTCCTTGTTTTAGACCTTGCATGATTTTGAAAGGGTCCGTTAGTTGATTTTCTATCCATACGTATGCTTTCCTTCATTGTGATTTTTATTAATTTTATCAACTTATTGGGAATGCCAAACTCCCTTAATATTTCATGTAGTTTTCGTCTTTTGATAGAGCCATATGCCTGTCGAAAATCTACAAAAATTTGATAAACATCGATATCATATTCCCATGCTACCCTAAGAATCTCTTTGACACTAAAAAGTTGGTCTATTGTGGACCTGCTTTGTCTAAATCCTGCCTGGTATTATCCGATTATGCTTTCTTTTTTCTCCAGTAGTCTTTGGTTTAAGATATATGTAAATATTTTATAAGCTGTACATAAGAATGATATTCCCCAATAGTTTATCTCCCTTTTTGTAAATCGGATGTATGATACATTTCTTCCAGTCTTCTGGCATAATCTCGTCTGTCCACACCTTAACTATTAACTCAAAGAGATAGGTTTTTATTCTGGGACCTCCTTGTTTATAAAATTCAGATGGGATATCATCAAAACCAGGTGCTTTGTTATTTTTCAATGCCTTAAAGGGCATCTATAGTGGGAAAAGGAACTTTTTTTTCTTTCTTTCCATGTGTTCTATAATTCCCCCCAACTCCCAGAGTGTCTTCACTTTTTTCAGATTCCCTCTCTGTCCTGAGATACACCAGTTAGAAGAATACGTGATTGCATTCCTCTACTCCTACTTGGACTGTCAATCAAATCCCTGTGACATGATCCCCCCACCATGCTCTGTTTTTGGACCTAACAAAAGGAAGTTTCCTGTGAGTGGCCCTTTCTCTTTAAGACCTTGATCTCAAGGACATAAAAAAAGAAGGACATTGAAACAAGAAGGGGGCAATTAAACAGGTTTGTGCGTCACTGTGTGTGGTGTGGTGCTTAGAAGGGGACAGTTTTGTCAGTACCATGCAATGTGCATCGTGCCACATGTATAGGAACCTGGAGCAGACGTTCCGGGGAACCTATGTCTGTGTCAGGTGTGAGTGGGTTGCCCGTTTGGAAGCTGAGGTGGAGAGTCTAAGGGGGCAGCTTGCAGCATTGCGGGGATTGGCAGAACTGGGGGGTCAGCAGGCGCTGGCTGGGGCCAGTATAGAGGTGGGTGGAAGAGGGACAAGAAAGGATGAGGAAGGAGGTAGTTTTGTTAGGGTTACTAGGGGAAGTGGGGGACAGAAGAGTAGGGGGGCTTCTTCCCAGATTGTCCATCCCAACAGATTTGCCGCCTTAGGTAATGAAGTGGAGGAGGACACCTCGGGAATTAGCGTGTATGGAGGGGGCTAGTCCCTTGAGCACCCAGGGGACTGCCATCTCTGATACAAGGGAGGAGGAACGAAGGGTCAGGAATGCAAGGCAGGTGGTAGTGGTAGTGGGGACTCCATTACAAGGAAGGTAGATAGGGTAATCTGCCGCCAAGACCCTACATGCCGAACTGTTTGCGCTTCCCTGGTGCTAGGGTTCGGCATGTGGTGGATCGTGTACAGATTATTGGGTTGGGCCGGTGTGACCCGCGGTCTTGGTTACATTGGTGCCAATGACAAAGTTAGAGGTGGAGGTGAGGTCCTTAAACATGATTTCCGAGAACTAGGGGCCAAGATAAAAGCAAGGACCCCAGGGTAGTGTTTTCAGAAATCTACCGCAGCCACGTGCTAAGCCAGGGAGACAGCGGGAGCTTAGGAGCATTAATGCGTGGCTAAGAGAGTGGTGTAAGGAAAGGGTTTGGGTTTATTGAGAACGGGCAGACTTTGCTGTCACTGATGTCACCTCACTGATGGTGGTGCTCCTGTTTTGGGGAGAAGATGGCTAGGGGTTGGAGGATATTTTAAACTAGGTTGGGGGGGAGGGTATTAGCAGTCTCACTGGGAAAGATTGTCCAGGAGGAAAGCAGGGTGTAGATAGGCCAGTGGTGGGGGGAAAGGGGGGTGGGCTAGCATAGGGGATAGGGAGGAATGTGTATCAAAGTGTACAAATAAATTACAGGATCATAATCTAAAATGTATGTTTGCAATTGCGAGAAGCCTGGCTGACAAAATGGGTGAATTGGAAATGATGGCATTGAATGAAATAATGATGTAATAGGTATAGCATAAACGTGGTTGAACAGTTCTCCACGACTGGCCTGTAAAATATAAGGATATGCCTTGTTTAGGCAGGACGAAAAAAAGGAAAGGGGGAAGAGTATGTGTATATGTTAAAAAAGATTGAAGCCAAATTTAAAAGAAGAGATAGCTGGTGATATGGATGATAAAGTGGAGGCAATATGGGTGGAATTAGGCAACAGGAAAGGGGGTAATGTCTTTTTGGTGTCTGCTATAAGCCACCAAATGCAGCAGAGAGGAGGTGAGTCAACTTCATATGCAGTTGGCAAGGGCTGCAAGTTTGGGGAGTGTGCTCATTATGGGGGACTTCAATTACCCGTAACATTGATTGGTGTGGTGGAACTGCCATCACAGAAAAAGGCGATGAGTTCCTGAATTTGCTGCAGGATAATTTTCTCTCACAGGTGGTTGAGGTTCCTACTAGAAAAGGAGCTCTGTTGGATCTGGTAATATCTAACATTGTGGAGCGCATTATAGATATAAAGGTAACTGGAGGCTTAGTCTCTGTTTCTTCAAACTCTTCTTTTCTGTCTCTAGTCCTTCTATGAACAAGTTTGATGTGTAGGTTCATCGCAGTAATACATAGGAAGGCATAAGACGCTTCCATATACTTATCTAGTAAAAGCATCTCTAAGGATGCTGGTAAAGTGGAACAATGTTGGCAGTCTGCTCACACGTAAACACCAGGACACATGCTAGAATGATCCTTTGACTTCACTGCACAAGTGCCCGAACTAGTGAGACAGAAGTGCACAGAAGAGATCCTGCTGCATCTTCCCACTCATCCCGTTTTCTAAGAGGACCAAACAAGAAGAATTAAGTCTGAGAGCCTGAGACTCATCAGCACACCTGACACTTTTATTTTTTTTCAACTCTGCCAGCATTCTGAAGTCATCTGTAATCTGTTGACAATGAAACGATTCATTTTACAGCTAATATTAAATGAAACTGCTCGTTTAGGACCTGTTAAGCATTTGCTTCTTAAACCACACACTGTAATTTATTAATTTGGCTTGAAGAGCCAAATTACTGTTCTTTCTATTTCTTCTTTTTCATCTTCTACCCTATATTCTTTTGCTTTTTTCAACTGTATCGCCAGTTTTCAAGCTGGAAACATGGTAGACATGTGCGGAACATATATGGGGAAGTGTGCTATTACTTAGCTAAGGAATCCGCGGAAGCGTTACCGCGTTACCTGCGAATTTCAAGGATTTTTTTCCCGTTAACTATAAAAGGGAACAATCCTCAAATGTGGATAATTTGAGGATTCACGGTCATGGGAACAAAACAGTAAACACTGATACCCCCACACAGGTACACACACCTACTGATCTAACCTTCCATTCCAATGGAAATCATACTTCATAGGTAACTATAGTAAAAAAAAAAAAATTTTGATCAATCATCAATCATTGACCATTTTATGGTCATAAATGAAAAAACACATACCCCTCAACCTGACACACATCTACTGACAGTTAAAAAACAAATTTTAACCTAACATCAAACAGTTAGTTTTTTCAACCTGACAGAGGTATAAACACCAACTAATCTACCTGTTCATTTATGTGGAAATCATATTTAAAGGTTAACTATAGTCAAAACAAAATTGATCAATCATCAAAAAAGTTAGTCTTTTACCTCCCAACCTGACACAAGTACACAAACTTACTGACCTACCCTTCTATTCTTGGCTGACATACTTAAAGTGTAACTATAGTCAAAAAACTAATTTTGATCAATAATCAAAAAAAGTTAATTAACTTAACCTAACACAGCTACACAGCTACACAGCTACACAGCTACACCCACCTACTGACCTACCGTGTAATTCTTGTGGCAGCCATACAATACTTAAAAGGTAACTATAGTAAAAAAAAAACACCAATGTTTAGCAAGATTATTACGATAATTTAGTTTCAGAAATATGGTTGGTTACTGTATAATCACATGATGGCAAGCATTAAAAAATCAACCAATCACAATTGGTTTAGGTATTTTAACAAACCTATATAAAGAGGTGCAAACCCTGTGGAGCTCAGAAGTCATCACAGTTGATGGAAGAAAAAAAAAAAGAAGAGGTCAGCCACATCGGCTTCGATGAAGCCGCCAGTGCCAGCGGGATCACTGGCAGCTGCAGTGACTTCGCCTGGCATTGGTGACTTCATTGGAGTTGGTGTCAATGACTGTGAAGAAAGAAGACTTTGGATCAAGACGCCAGTGACATCAGCTACATTGAAGTAGCCAGTGCTGGAGTTGTCACTGGATGCCACCCAAGGGCTCTTGTAAGAGCTGGTGAGGGTCCTGTTTCGAGCTGCAGGACCCCCAACAAAGGCACTTGTCAGTGCCACAAGGACACTTGTAAGTGCCGGGGAGGGGGGTGCCGGTACGAGCTGTGTGACCCCTGCCACAAGGGCAAGGGCCCTTACAAGGGCCGAGGAGGGGGGTCCGAGCTGCACGACCCCTTAAGCCCAAAAAAGGCACTTCTCAGTGCCCCCCGCCACCCCCCCAGCTGGCCCCTCCCTTCCCTCTCTGCGATCATATGGGGCAGGGGGCCGGGTGGGGCTGCTGGGAAGGGGTTGCCCCATGGGTGGTCACCGCAGGGGGCAAGGGCGAGGTGGGTGTACACCCTGCCACACCCCTCTAGTGAATGTGACCACCCAGCCTGCCTCTCTGGCGGCGACCCAGACGTTTTCGCCAACTCAAAGTTGGCAAATTGAAACGGCCAAGCTTAACGCCAGAGCTCAGTTATTGCCACTTTATAAATAGAAGTGAATGGTAACTGATGCCATGTAATCATGGTAACTTACCGCTGTGTTCACTTTCCACAACCATTTTCGCCCTTTTATAAATCGAGGTAATTCCAATTTTGGCAAAAATGTCGGGACAAAAGCTGGTGGAAAGTTAACGGCCCTTTATAAATATGCCCCATAGTAATTGAGATTGAATAACCTTTTCACTCTCCTTTTTAACGATACCTAACAGTTGATCCAGATGAAGACAAAAAAAAAAAAACAGCTAAAAAGGGAAAAAATTCCTTCCTGACTCCAGCAATCGGTAAGTATCGCTGGATCAACTAGAACTACAGTATATGTTTTGAGTAATTCTCAATATTTTTTAGTTTTAGTTTTAAAACTTATATAGCCATTCCTCACTGTAAAGAAACCTTTCCTAACCGAAGATGAAACTTCTTTTCTTCCAACCTTAAAGGATGTCCATGTGTCCTCTGATATGACCTATTAGTAAACAATGCACCGAGATTCATTGTATGGCCCATTAATATATTTGTATAAGGTTATCATGTCCCCCATGCAAACGTTGCTTCTCCAATGTAGCCCTAACTTGTCTAATCTGCCTGCATAGTCAAGCCCCTCCATTCCCTTTATTATTTTAATTGCCCTTCTCTGACTGTTTCCATTTCCAGATGTTTCCCTTTTGTATATGGGATTCCAAAACTGCAACCGCATATTCCAATGAGGCCTTACCACTGCCTTGTAAAGAGGGAGAAATATATTTTCTCTCTTGACTCTATTCCCCTCCTTCCTTCCCAACAAAATGTTGTCTGATTGATTCTGTAATTGACCCCAAAAGCTGATACTTCAGATACTCAACTAGTGTAAGAAGGTCAGATTGACATTTTTGATCTGTGCTAAAATAATAGCAATTGAATTCTCTAATCAACTTTCAATTCATATTTTCTAATGATAAACTAACATTAGCAAGCACAACATTATATTGGATCACAGAACTAAATGTAAATGAGAAAAGGCACTTTTGAAAAGAGAAAGATTCGCTCAGCTTTATGCCCCACGGTCCAACTGGAAATTCTAGCACCTTGTGTATGTATTTGACAGGCTGATATTGGTTATAATGACTCAGAGGGCGTTGCTTTTGGACTGATTTCTATTAATTAACGCATTTGCTTGGCACACATGGCAATATCGTAATTAATGTGGATATTGCCACTATTAATCATCATCCTACATCATTTGTTTGTTTTTTTTTTAATCCTGACTATGCAAAATTCATCCATGACACACCGGAAGTAATTGTCCACAATTAATTTTAAATAATAGATTATATTATATAATTCACTTAAAACAGAACATTGATTTTAAAAATAATTAATGGTTTACATTCTCTACCAGTTATTAATTTGTCTTGAAGGGTCAATTACTGTTCTTTCTATTTCTTCTTCTTCATCTTCTTCTTGTCTTTTATCCCTTTTTTGGACTGTATCTCCTCCCACAGTTTTCCTGCTAGAGACAGGAAATTCAGTAGAGATGTGGGGAACACATAGTAGAAGTGTGCTATTACATAGCCATGTAATCCGCAGAAGCGTTACAGTGTTATCGGAGAATTTCGCAAATTGTTTCCCCTTCCACTATAATGGCTACTATCCTTAAATGTGGCCTATTCAAGGTTTCAGGGTCATGTGATCAAAACAGTTAGTTTTATGGTCATAAAAACAAATGCTGACTTGCCCCCGGAACCTCAATTAGCAAGAACGATATTATAACCATAATAGCAGCACAAGGAGGCAGTTAAAGCTATGTTATGCTCACAAAACAGGTCCAGTGGTCCCTATGACTAAGGGCTGTGGCCCCAAATCGTGCCAGGGACCGTTTGTGTGGGTTGGTTTGAATTTGAAATTAAATATATTCACTTCTATATAAACTTGGAGTTGGTGTGCATTTTATACCGGAGTGCGTTTAAGCCCTCTATCTTTCTTGCTGGATTCCCTATAGTAAATGTGCATTCTCAGGATCATAATATAATACCATCTGTGCACTTGCATACATGCCAGTGAAGCTATATCTATGATCTAGGTTCCAAGTTATTGGGGTGCCTCTTGGTTCTGTACTGGGGCCACTTCTTTTTAATCTGTTTATAAATAACAGAAGTTGGTATTGATAGCAAGGTCTCTGTGTTTGCTGATGACACAAAATTATGCAGAGCTTTGTGCTATTGCTGCATGCAGACCTGGATAGATATTACAAATGGCAGCAAATCACGTGGCGTAGCTACTGGGGTCGCAGCAGTCGCAATTTTTTTTTATATATATTAAGGTTGAATAAAGACGACGTCCATCAAGTCCAACCTATTCACTTTTTTTTTTTTTTTTTTTTTTTTTTAACCCTACCTAACAGTTGATCCAGAGGAAGGCAAAAAAAAACCCCACTAAAAAGGGGAAAAAATTCCTTCCTGACTCCAAACGGCAATCGGAAAGTATCCCTGGATCAACCAGATCTATATGCATAATACCAGTAATTCTCAATATTCTTTAGTTTTAGAAACTTATCCAGGCCTTTTTTTAAGTTTTCAATGAACTTGCCATTACCCACATCTGCTGAAGACTTTCCACAGTTTCATCACACTCGTCACTGTAAAGACCTTTCCTAACCTGAAGATGAAACTTCTTTTCTTCCAACCTTAAAGGATGTCCACAAGTCTCTGATATGACCTATTAGTGAACAATGCACCAGAGAGTTCATTGTATGGGCCATTATATATTTGTATAAGGTTATCATGTCCCCACGCAACCGCCGCTTCTCCAATGTAACAGCCCCTACTTGTCTAATCTGCCTGCATATTCAAGCCCCTCCATTCCCCTTATTAATTTAGTTGCCCTTCTCTGAACTGCCTCAATTTCCAAGATGTCCCTTTTGTATATGGGATTCCAAAACTGCACCGCATATTCCAAATGAGGCCTTACCAGTGCCTTGTAAAGGGAGAATAATATTTTTCTCCTCTTGAATCTATTCCCTTTTTATACAGACAATATCTTGCTAGCTCCACTGTTGCTACCTGGCATTGTTTGCTACAGCTAAGTCTGTTTATCTACCAGAACCCCCCAATCTTTTTTCCATTACCGATGAACTTAACACAGAGTTATTTATGGTGTAGATGGCACAGGGATTATTAAATCCCAATGCCCAATGCATTACCTTACATTTATCTACATTGAATCTCATCTCTGCCATTCTGCTGCCCATTTTGATAATCTATCTAGGTCTCTTGAAGCACTTGCACATCATTGGAAGTTTCCAAAGCTCTGCATAATTTAGTGTCATCACAACACAGAGACCTTGCTCTCAATGCCCCATTCTAAGCATTTATAAACAGATTAAACAGAAGCGGCCCCAGTAACAGAACCCTGAGGCCCTCCGCTTAGAACTTTAGCCCACATAGATGTGCTTCCATTAACCACCACTCTCTGTTTGCGGTCCAATACCAGATCTCTATCCATGAACAAATGTTTTTCTTCAAGGCCAACATCCCAGTTTTATTATACAGTAGTCGCCTATGTGGCACAGTATCAAAAGCTTTTGCAAAATCCAATAATACACATCCACTGCTGTCCCTGAGTCCAACTTCTTACTCACTTCTTCATAAAAACCAATTAAATTTGTCTGGCATGATCTATTTCTCCATAAATCCATGCTGACTACTACTAATAGATAGGATCTCTGTGGAGACAAGTCAAGGATATGATCCCTTAACAAAGTTTCCATCACCTTCCCTACCACTGATTGTTAGGCTTAATCAGGTCTATAGTTACCCGGCTGTGACGACTACCTTTTTGAATATTGGTATTACATTGGCTTTTTTTCTTCCATCCAGCGGCACGTCCCCAGACAAAAGAGAATCTGAAATTGAGAAACTGGTCCTAGCTAACTGAACTAAGCTCTTTTTAAAATCCTAGAATGCAATCCATCTGGTCCTGGCGCTTTTATTGATATTAACTTTGTCTAATTGTTTCCGTACCATATCCTCTGTTCCAATGTGAAAACTCTTCATTTCTCCCGCATATTGCTACAATCCCTACTGTAAGGACAAGGATTCTCAACAGTAAAAACCGATGTAAAAAAACGGTTTTAGCAGATTAGTAGCCTTTTCGCCATCCTCTACAACCACCTCAGCTCCATTATTTAATGGTCCCACTTCTCAGTCCTCATCTTTTTACCATTTATATACTTAAAAAACTTTTGGGTGGACTTTGCTTTGTTCGGCAATCCGTACTTGCATTTTCTTTTTATATTTAGGCTAGTTTAATTGCTTTTCTTTGCACTCTTTATACAAGCTTTGTACACTTTGTACTCTCCGCTGCGACCGTGATGACCTATAGGTCCCGCATTCTCAACCCTGGTATCCGCGACTTGTGTTTTTTACTTTATTTACCCTTTAAGTAATACTGCAAAAGGAATGGAAGGGTAGGTTAGTAGGTGTGTGTACCCATGTGAGGTTGGGGTATGTCTTTTTTTTTTTACAACCATAAAACTAACTTTTATTGAGGATATATCAAAATTTGTTTTTTTTACTTTATTTACCCTTTAAGTACCCCCGAAACGTTGTGATATGTTGTGTGGTCTTCAATAAATCTAAGTTTACTTTGGAGTGCTACCCTCGATTTTTGCTGTTTCTTGTAACTATATATCCATCTACGGGTTGAATTACCTAGAGGAGTGAGCACCCACTTGTGGACGAGTGCAGAGGATCCTACTGTGAGTTTGCAGCATTTTTCCATACCGGTGTCTGTGTGGGGGTTGGTGGTATCAGCGTTTGTGTTTATGCCCTTGAAACAAACTGTTTTGAAATATCCACATTTGAGTATTGTAACTATTATAATCTATGAGAAAAAATATCCCAAAATTCGCTGATAACGCCGTAATGCTTCCGCGGATTCCTTAGCTAGGTAATAGCACACTTCTCCTATATGCCCCGCATGTCTGTACCGAATTTCATGTCTCTAGCACAAAAACTGTGGGAAGAGATACAGTCCAAAAAAGCGGAAAAAATAAAACGGAAGAAGAAGAAAAAGAAGAAGAAATAGAAATAGAAAGAACAGTAATTTGGCTCTTCAAGCCAAATTTATAAACTAACATGAGAAACAATATTGTGTCAAGGTTATTTGTTCATACAAGCAAACGTGCTTAGTTAAAGGATAAAGTTTAAAAAATTAATTTAAAAAATGGAAAGTACCGGGGCAGAGCGGTACGATTGATTTTTAAATTTTTTTTGTGAAATTGTTTTGTTAAGGAGCTACAGAACATACAGTTTTCATCTGCCAGGTTATTGCCACGTGCCTTACTGTGTGAAAGATAGTGCTGAAGCACTCTTGAAGCCTGTCAGAAACAGTTTTCTTCAAGCTGCTGTGTATGGGGGGCACCGCGCTGCCTAAGCAGCGATGCCCTTGACTGAGGAGGGGGGAGCTCACCTTAAGCCGCTTCCCCTCCCCTGGAAGGGGTCTCCCTCTTGCTCTGGCGCTGTTGCGCGGCTTGGCCCGCCCGCCCACGGCCGGAATTGCGGCCATTGCATCCGTACCCAAGGATGCATTGCGGGTGGGCGGGGCGTCGCGGCGTAGCAGCATCAGAGCGCGATGGCGTCACGGCGGGGCTGCGCCTATATAGTTCGGGCGCCAGGAGGGGAAGGCGCCATTTTAGGTTAGTTAGTAATAGGGAAAGTACTGCCCCACCCTCCCGGTCCCTTCTTTGTGCTACGCCTTGGTTTATGACTGACATATCTGTTGGAAAAAAATAAGCAATGTTGTTCTTTTATATTCCTGTTATTTGTTAATTTAAAAAAAAAAAAAACATTATTTATGAGAAGTTTATATGGATATATATATATTTATAATATGAAGAGCTTTGGTTTGTTAAAAATGTTTGGGTCGTCACAGCGGGCAGTCAGATCCTTGTAAATAGGTATATTTAATAAATAGGAGGTCTACATGCCCTCCTAACGGGAAGCTGGCATACTGACAGGTGGTTTTGGAAATGCCTATATATATGGTTGTGGGGTTGCTATGGCAACCGTTTTGGAAATGCCTATATATATGGTTGTGGGGTTGCTATGGCAACCGCGGTTATGGTAATTTGCAAGGATCATCGACAAAACATCTTACGTCATAGAAAAGTATAACACTAGGTCTCCGCACACCCCTTTAACAAAAACTTAATGGTGCTGGGTGCTACTATAGGGCCATAGCCACTGGCCACTCAATCCTATAGCATAGAAAGAAGAAACATATAGCGCACTCCAGTCTTCAACAGTGTTCTGTGTATTTATTCACACATATAACGTTTCGGTACCAGTGTGGTACCTTCCTTTATGGTGAAAAAGCAGTGGTAGACAAAAGTAGACATCTAAGAACCACCAATGCGCGCATGCTGGTTAGGTTAGCAACAAAGAGTGCAAATGGTGGAAATCAGATAGCAGGACCCATAACACAGTATCAATGAATAATCCAGAAAACTGGGAATGCTCTTGAGAGGTAAACGGCCATAGTAGGATTCGGGAAGAGGCAAGTAGCAGGGACCCAACCAAATGACTGCTAACTTGCCCAGAATCGACTGCCCATCTGCCGTAGGTGTTCCACTGGCAGTGGTGAAAACTGAGTTGAAGTTATGACTGAAAAAGATCAGATGCCCAATGCCACAAAAGTGAAAAATGTAGAAATCCAAGAGAGGAAAACCTGAAAATATTGTAAAATTGTTAGTAATTTGGCCCCAAACTCCAACACAAAACTTACAAAGGACTCTTTATCAATGGTTAACTTCATGAAATCGTTTGAAGCAAATTAGCAATTATGAGCTTCATAAAAATAGTATTTGCGATTGTTGATTGGAAAATAATCATAACACATCAGGGCACCCGTGATGCCACATAAAGTGCCAATCTGAAGAGAGCTGAAAAGGTATATAACACATGCTGTTGCCAGCTTCTATTTTAACCATGCCAGGCTTCCACTCATGCATACAAATTTCCAAGGATGTGAACAAAATGTGCATTGTTTTGGAGTGTCCTGTTCAAAGCATCACAGCAAACAAACCCCAAAACGATATCCTGTGCTTTTGTACACAGTCCACAATGTAACAGAACTTAATCTTTTATTGAAAATGTCATGGCTTTTACAACTTTGTAATTGACTATATTGGTTTAAACAATATCTCTGGGCATTGATAAATGTTTGTAATGTATTAATATATTATTTTTTTATATTAAACCATTAACCAAAAGGATTTTCCCCGCTGTTAACCAAAACCCCATGTTGTTGACACCGGGTACCCCCCAGTCGGACGAGGCTCCATCTCCCTCCTCCCACCGCGGACCCCAGCAGCACCACCCACGTGTGTTCTCTGGCGGTGCAGCACAGAGGGCGTCTGTGGTGTCACACCGACGCAATTTGCCCCCTGATGACCAATAACCACGACCAGAGGGACTGAAAAAAAAGCAGCATAAAACCAGAGTGCCCCCAAGCCCAGCCAAGATAGCATCCCAAAGCGCTCTTCAGATATAAGCTATGCCATACAATAACATTACCGAGAGATCCAAAGATCCCCACTGAAACACCACTAGTGGACAGCAACAACACACCATAGGCCAACAAGTGAACTTTCACCTAGAGGATACAGTGGGTTTTGTAAAACGGGGGCGCATGTAGAAGAAAAAAGATGTGCCATTAGGAATCTGACTGTTTTCAGGATATTCCACTTGGTGGTGGTTAGATGAGCCTGGGGTAGCCCCAAAGCCAAAGGATTTTTGATTCTTTTTGAGACCCCCTTTTTGCACGAAGTCTGACATGTCCCACCTTCTTCTAAAGCAGGTTCTCCAGACCATAGCTTTGTAGGAGTTTATTCCTCTTATGTTCTTGTAGGGTATTCAGAGAACACATTACACTTGGAAGAATAGTTGCCACCAATCAGCGTAGGAATCTCGGCACCTGGAAACTTTCTTCTTCCTTAATAAGAAGCTTACACTTTGCTGCAGAATAAGGAGGGGGGGATGAATAGAGGACCAAAGAGGCACAAAATGGAAAAAGAAGGAGGGTGAGCTAAGGGTTCCCAGCTGCAAAAAAACACAATACTGATCAAGATCTATCTCTGAAATGCTCGCAGGTGTCTCCCAAAAAGATAGATATCATGGCAGGGGTCCCTTCTCCTCCTACCCTCCTTTCAAGAATAGGTACCAGGGCCCTACGTTTACTCTTTAGCACAGCGTGCGGGGTGGACAACCAAAAAATCATATTGTTAAATCAACATTAAAAACTTTTGTATGAAAATTTCATTTGAACTTTACTTTCTTAAATGTGGTTACTTATTATACTTAATTGTGTTACAGAAAATTGCAGTTTTCAGGTCCATTTTAAATATAGGATTAGGACAAGTGGCATTTGCTGTTATCAATTTCTGCCTGGTTGCTTTTTGCCCAAATATCGCTTTTCATGATTTTCATGATTTTCAGAATGGCAACAAAGCCGTTGGACCTTAAAAATTGCACCCTGGACACCAAATGTTCACAAAAAACACATAGACAGAATATATTTGTGTAACATTTTATGCTTATCTGTGTCGCGGTTCTGGTTTTGACTTAGCATCAATGAAATTGTAATACGATTGAGGCATGCCAGCGACAGATCATGATGAAGGGAAGATTGGAAAAAGTTGGGCTGGAAAAATGTGTGTGCCCTAATTACCATTAATGATGGTTCATCTGTGCAAGGGCCAGAGGTTTATTGGGATGTGTTTTACTTGAGGTTGGATTGTGATAGATGGGCCATACACACATAGGTGTGGTTTGCCAAAATTTACACGTTCAAGTTTCACAAGACTCATGCATGCGTGGATATCCACCTTCTATTACACCCCCCCCCTAGGCTCAAGCCCGCAGGAGGCTCAATCGTTGTTCAAGGACCCAATTTAGGAGAAGCTTGACGTAAGGAATATTTAGGGTGGATACTCCCGGTATCCCAGATCCAGGGACAAAATAAGGTTCTAAGAAGGGGACAATACGGAATTGTTTTTCTGATACTTGGCTTCCACATTTCAGTTATTCTGGTTAAGCCAATCTTCTTAAAAACAGGTATATCTGAAAGATGAACTTGCAAAAAAAGAAGGAAAATTTAGGTTCTTACCATATTTCAAAAGAAGGGTGGAAAATTTAGATGAAGAATGGAATGGCATTGTAAGAGCCAAACTAAGCAAAAGGCAAAAAACGCTGGACCTTACTTTTCTGGTTGTTTGCAATAAAAAACACCTGAGGACTGTTATAATGATTGGTTTCATACTTTCGGTTTGACGATTAGTTTTGGATGGAAACTAAGGAGAAAGAAGAGAAATCCCTAACCGGGCACAAAAAAGCTGCCAAAATCGTGAAATGAACTGGACTCCCTGTCAGAAACAATTTTTCTGGAATACCATATGTAAGAATAAATAGTTTAAGAGGAAGTCTTTAGCTGAGGGTGGTTTAGTTAATGGAATAAATGTGATCTTATGAACTTATCAACCACCACCCAAATTACAGTATACATCGGACCGGGCAGATCTACAATAAATACATGGATATATGGACACGTTTTTCAGGAAATAGGAAGAGGTAAAGGAGGTACCGAAGAAGAATTCGAAAGAAGAATTACTACGTGCACAAACAGGACAAGCCTTGACATAGGCTTAGAGTCCATTTGAAATAGAAGGCTGCACACATGTTTAATAACAAAGATAAAGTTTTAGTTTCCCATGATGGCCGCCACTTGGACTCATGAAAATTGCTTTAAATACCTGCAAAAACGAAAAGACAGAGGGAACAAATAGACAACAATCGGGTTTTCTGGGGTGCATTCTACCTGATTTGAGGAGTTAACAATTCAGACAAATAGCTACAACAGCTCAGTGGTTAAAGCTCCTAAGATACGCTGAGGGGAGGGGAAATAATAGGCATAGGTGCATTTAACATGGCATGGACAGATTATAGATAAAGTAACTGCTTTGACATTTTTTGACCGGGTAATGGTAATACTAAAAGTGAAACCTTAGAAAAGAGAAGTCCCAACAGGCCGTCTAGGTTTTGTAATCTCCTTGGTGTTCCCTAGTACCTAAATTTGATGGTCCGGGTTTAGACGTTTAATAGGGTTTATCGCACCCCTCCAGCCAATATCTCCATTCCTCTAGGGGCTAATTAATAGCTAATAGTTCCAGAGTTCCATTATCGGAAATTCTTCTCAGCAGAAGAAGTATTTTTTCGGGAAGAAAAAAGCACAAGGAAGGCATGAAGACGTTCGGAGAGCCAGCAGAAGTAGTGAGAAGAGAGTACAGCTCCCACCTCTCCTACCTCTAGGGCGCGTCACCTCTACAACAAAGGGAAGTTTAATATTAGCGTTGAAAGTATTAATGTGGAGCTGAGCCAGAAAGGGCCTGTTTAAGGTTTCAAAAGCCATGTGAAACCTCTTCAGATCCAAGTATAGTAATATTAGCTCACTTTTTAGTCATGATTAGTGAGAGCAGGACACAAAGAGGAGAAGGGTTTTTTAATAAACTTTGGTAACATTAAAAAATCCAAGAATCTCTGAGGTCCTTTTTAAGATGGAATGAGGTGGGTTTCCGTTCTAGAATGGCAGAGGATTTCTTAGGATCCATGGTTAAACCTGATATTTGCGATAATAAAACCAAGAAACGGGACCTGGGTTTGTTTTCAATCAAACATAACATTTCTCAAGTTTAGCATATATAAATGGTTTGTCCTTTAATGTAGGTTAGTAAGGACAGCTTGAATGATCTTGATGTTCCTGCAGAGAGAAGGAATAGATAAAGATGTAGTCAAGATAAAATACTACAAACTTACCAGATATTTCTCTGAACACATGGTTTATAAAATCTTGCAATACCACCAGGGGTGTTACTGAGGACAAAGGGCATTATTAAATATTCATAAATGCCATATCTGGTATTGAAGGCCGTTTTTCATAATTCTCCCGCCCTTATCCATGATTTTAAACTGATGCACCTCAGAGATCCAATTAGAAAAAAATTGGTGCCCCGACACAATTTTGAGGGAAAAAGAGGTCACCCAATGAGTGGTAAAGGGTTTAAAAAGTTAATAAAAAAGGGACTATTTTTCATAGATATTTTATAAGGAGCCCTACAAATTGAAAAAGGGTCTTAATCCACATCTTTTTTTCTACAAAAAGAAGAAAACTGCTCCTGCGGATAAGTGGAAGAGGGTCTGATGGAAACCAATAGTGAGAGAATAAGCAAGGCAAAAAGAGGTAAAGCAGAAGGCAATAGATTGGATGGGACAATAGAGAAGATTTGAATTAAATAAGAGGACTGTTACTTTAGGACTGACAGTGCCTGCGCTACGAGGCGCATAAGCGGACGCTAGCCTTCGTGGGTTGCTGCCAAACGTTCAGAAATTCCCGAAAAATGGCTATCGGAAAAACCGCGCCGAACCTTCACAAGGATTTATCCTCTAACACATTCCCACTTACGCTCAAAAAACTGAGGAGAGAAGAGAGATGTTGATCTAGAGATAGAGTTTTAAGTGAATTTAATAATAATAAAAAACGTTTCTATTACACTTCACCTTAATCCTTTGACCAACAGTTGATCAAGCTGCGAAGAAAGAGAATACATTGTTGTAATACAAGTTTTAGAGTAATTTATTATACCTATACACATCTTATCTGGTAATAAATCAAAATGATAACAATGGTTTAGTTATCACAATGGCAAATAATGTGTTGTGGTGAAACAGTATGTCTGTTTGAATTTTTGAAATTGCCCTCCCCCTATCGTAAGGAGGGGAGTTTTGATTTAATTAAGCTGGAGCACATGGTATGTTGTTTTTATGCAACTCCTGAGAGCGAAGGGCAGCGATTAGCCCCGAAACCTTGCGCACCCGCCCTAGTCACAAAGAAAAAAGTTAATCTCATGTTGAGTGAGCCCCCCCTCCTGTATTATATTGTTCCTACAGTTGTTGTGTTGTACTCTGTGGCCAGGTGAGGTGTTAATGTAATTGTGTATGTAATTGTGTTTTTTTTTTAAGTTTTTTAAAATGGTTTGTATAATTTTTGCTGATTGGTTTAAACGTTTTAAAATTTGTTTTTTTTTTTTTTTGATTACCACTACCCTTTAAATTTTGGCTGCCAACATGAAGGATTAGGGAGGTCAGTTGGTTGTGTTGTTGGGAGGTCAAAAAATAACTTTTTGATGATTAGTTAAAAAAAAAAATTTGACTATATGTTACTCTTTAAATATAACAGCCATGGTAATTAATGGGTTAATCGTAAGTCAATGGTGGGCATAACTGGTTAGGTTAGGGAGGTAAAAAAACAAAGTTTTTTGATGGATTGGTCAAATTTTTCAAATTTGTTTTTTAAATATTAGTTACCTTTTAAATATGGGGCTTTTTGCATGGAAATGGAGGGGTAAAGTAATGGTGTGTACCTGGTTCAGGTTGGCTGAGGGTAATAAAAATTTTTAAAAAAATTTAAAAATTATAAAGGGTGTAAAAAATTTTAAAATTAAAAAAAAAAAAATTGTTACTTTTATGATGATTGGTCCCACAATTTGTTTTATTACTGACTCTAGTTACCCTTTAAATATAACAAGCCACATGGATATTGGGTAAAATTTTAAATTTTTAAAAATTATTGGTGTGTGTAACTGTGGACGGTTGCAAGGCATTTTTGATGATGCTCAAAAATCAGGTTTTTTGACTATAGTTACTAGAATAGAGTTCACCAAAAACAAGCACAGCTTTGGCAGGCCTGTAAGGGCAAGCAAAGGGCCCACCAAACAAGTTAATCTATTCTGTCCATCCCAGAACACACCACAAGGAAGCAAACTACCTTGGAGACAAAAGGAGGGAATTGACTTTATCAAACAAGGACGAATGGTGGGGAGAAACTTGTCTAACAGAAATGGATTGTAAATGGATGTCCTGGTAAGGATTGAATCACTCTTAAAAGCATCCCTTAGGTTGGATATTATAGCAACCACAGAAGTTCTATCCACAATAATTAAGGGGGGTACCACATAGTGAGGCAGGAAACAACTTTGCCTTGAAGGTAATCATCGCAGCCTTGCCAGTGCCTTAAAACTCCTCTTATCTAATCTGACCCACACTGGAAGAAGAAGAAGCGCGCCAACATCCCTCACGGAAAAAATTCCAGTATTAACTATTCTGCTGGAGGAAGGACAAGCCAAAGATGACCACAGTGGGGTACCTCAACATGTCAGCTGCCCATGCTAGGTGACTACACTCCGGTGACTACACCGTGGCCGATAACACATAGGGGCTTTTTCTTTAACAAGGGATCCAGCAGCCGCCTCTACAAGAAAAAGGTTCATAGACTTACTAAAAAAGCTTCAAAGAATAAGCAAATTGATTCGAACCAATGTATCTTGCCTCTACCCTGGTGAGGGCACATCCAGTGAATATATGGGAGCTCCCAAAGATACACAGGGAAGGGGCCCCCTAAGAAGCCTATCAGCAGCATCAACCCTGTACATACAAAGTAGCAAAAATACCTAGCCAACAAACTTTTTTTCTTTTTTTTGGACCATCTTAGAATTCCTAAGCATCAACATCCAGAACACCCAGGATTGCACTAACAAGATTCAAGATTGTAGATGAAAACTATGGTGTCTATGATTTGTTTGTAACATCTTTCTTCACATGTATACCCCACCAAGGAGGCTTTGTTGATATGAAAATAATTGAAACCAAGGGTATGAGTAGAGTGTGGGGCGGTTCGACCACCAACTGTCTGCCATGTCAAACCCTTTATTTGACACCTGAACCTGGGCCGGGCAGTCTCAGATAACACCCCTTAGTTCCAATGAATCTAACCTTGCATTCAGAACACCTGTGCTCTCATATGCTAATTGGGACTCTTTCAAGGGGTTACTATGAAGAAGAAGAAGTGAGTAAGAAGTTAGATTCAGGCCACAGCTGTGGACCTGTGGATGTGGTATATTTGGATTTTGCAAAGCCTTGAGACGTCCACCTAAGTGGACTTAATGTATAACTGAGAGGACTGTTGGACTCTTGAAGGAAAAACATGTGTTCTGGATTAGAGAACGGTTATTGGACCGCAAAGAGAGTGGTGGTTTCATGTTAATGGAGCTAAATTCTATGTGGCTAACACTGCTAAAGTTCTAAGATAAGTACTCAGGGTTCTTGTACTGGGGCAGCTTCCTGGTTGGCCGCTCTGTAATCCTGTTTATAAATTGGACTTCTAGAAGGGGGGCATTGAGAGCAAGGTCTCTGTGTTTTGCTGATGACACGAAATATGCAGAGCTTTGGAAACTTTCCAATGATGTGCAAGTGCTGCAATCGACCTTAGATAGATTATCAAAATGGCGGCCAGAGCAGAGCAGCAGCAGCAGACCAGCGACAGGCAGCAGCAGAATGGCCAGTGAGATCAATGTTGATAATGTAAGGTGATGCATTTGGGATTTAATAATCCGTGCCACCCGACACATAAATAACCTGTGTTAAGGCATCTGAAATGAAAAAAGATTGGGGGTGGGTGTCTGGTAGATGTTGGGGGTTTTGGTAGAAACAGACTTAGCTGTGCAAACAATGCCAGGTAGAAACAGCTAGGATCGCTAGCAAGATATGTCATTGTATAAAGAGGGGAATGGAATCAAGAGAGAAAATATTATTCTCCCTCTTTTACAAGGCACTGGTAAGGCCACATTGGGAATCATATATGCGGTTGTGCAGGTTTTGGGAATTCCCATATACAAAAGGACCACCTTGGGAATGAGGCAGTTCAGAGAAGGGCAACTAAATTAATAAGGGGAATGGAGGGGCTGGGACTATGAGGGCAGATTAGACAAGGAAGGTCAGGGCTTTAGGGCTGTACATTGAGAGAAAGAAGAAGCGGCAGTTGATTGGTTGCGTGGGGACTGGGGACATGATTAACCTTATACAAATATCTTAATGGCCCATACAGTGAATCTCTGGTGCATGGTTTCACTAAAGGTCAATAGAGACTCGTGGACATCCTTTAATGGTTGGGAAGAAAAGAAGTTTCATCTTCAGGTTAGGAAGGTTTTGTACAGTGAGAACGGTGAATGTGTGATGATGACTGATGTGAAACTGTGGAACATGTCTTCCCAGATGGGGTAATGGCAAGTTCATTGAATAGCTTTAATTTTAAAAAAAGGCCTACTGGATAAGTTTCTAAAACTAAAAAAAATATTGAGAATTACTGGTCGTGGTATTAATGCATATAGAGATTCTGGTTGATCCAGGGCTACTTCGATTGCCGTTTTGGGTCAGGAAGGAATAAGGAATTTTTTTCCCCCCTTTTTTAGCTGGGGTTTTTGCACTTCATCTGGATAAACTGTTAGGTAGGTTAGGGTTATTAGGGTTAAAAAAAAAAAAAAAAAAAAAAGGAGGGAAAAAAGGAAATAGGTTGGACTTGATGACGAATGGTTATTTATCAAACTTAATTACTATTGTTACTAGTTACTATTGTTATATTTCCAAAAACAAAAAAAAAACAGATTCTGTACAAGTCAATTCTGAATGAGAAAGCCAGCGGTGATGAATAGCGAAAACATCGTCTAAGAACTTAAAACTTAAGTCCAGTGATCTAACTGAATACCCCTCAACTGCTTATACCCATGACTGGTATGAAGAATATGAGACCTTCACAAGCTGACGATGTGACCCTTTAAATATGGCTGGCTGGCACCTAATTGAAAGGGTAGCGTCAGGTTGTGTGTTGTAAACTGTGTCAGGTTGGGGGGTTATTGGTAAAGTAGTTGGGGTGTAAAAAAAAAAAAGTTTTTGAGATTGTCAAAAGTAGTTTTTGACTATACTTTAAGTATGGCCTGCCATGGGAATAGAAGGGGTAGGTTCTGTAGGTGTGTTGTAACCAGTGTCAGGTATTGGGCTTTTGCCACAATAATGGAAGGGTATAGGTCAGTAGGTGATTTACCTTATACCTGGGTAACTGTGTGTGGGTATGGGGTGTGGGCCTATCCAGTATTTGCGTTTATGACCCATAAATGTTTTTTTGATCACAGTGAACCTGAAACTCAAATTTTCCCCATTTTCCATTTAGTAAATGGGGAAAAAATTCTCGAAATTCGCCATAGCAGGGTAAGCTTGCGATTCCTAGTAGATAGTTAAAAGCACACTTTTCCAATATATCCCGCAATTTTGTACCAAAAATTAGTTGTTTCGTTTTTCTAGCTTAGAAAAATGTGGGAGGAGTATAGTTTTTTGAAAAAAAAAGCAGACGAATGAATGGAAGGAGAAGAATAAATAAAAAGAACAGAAATTTGGCTCTTCAAGCCAAATTAATAAAGAAAGTTCTGGGTTATCAACAGGCAACCTCATGTACTCTGGATTAAATAAAAAAACAGAGTTTTCTATCACTATCCCAACAAAGCTGCTATATAAAAAGTCTCCGTACATGTATAACATATACAGCTAGCGCCGGCTTGGCATGTAAATACAAAGCAGTTTAGTAGATTGTTTTGGGCGATTGTACAAATTACAGGCCTTCATTTACGGACCGTGATAGTAAATGTTGTTGAGATGGTAATGGTGCGGTATTGATACCATCCTAGGTTGAGGCACATTCTATGAATATAAACTGTCTGTATGGGGAATTGTATTGACCTTCCTCTCTGTGGACACATATATTACCAGGTCTATGTGGAAGCACACTTACATTATCATCCCTATATTGTGGCAAATATATGACAGGTCTGTGTGTGGGCACTTTAAATTACCATTCTATTTTGGCACTGCATTACCAGGTCTGTGTGGGGCACTTATACCAAGCCTCTGTATGGCACATATCTTACCAGTATCAGGCAATAACGGAATCTCCAAATCGTTTGGTGTACAATCCAAGCGGTAGTAATTACCGCTTTTAGGGTTTGATAGTGATCAGCATATTATATTTACCACTGCGATGGTAAATGTACAGATGCAATAGTTTTTTGTCTGATTAAATCATAAAATTAAGATGGTAAAAGGAGCGGTTCTTGCTATTTGCAAATACTGACTCCTTTCACAATTGTAATGATACCAACCCACAATGACAGTTTTGTGGTTTGTAAAATGTTGCCCTCGTGTGACAAATATTTTCAGTCGTGCCGGTCTACCAGAATTGTTTGTCTGGTAACAGAGGAGATTTGGGATACTATTTATAGAGAGCAAAACAATACGTTTGTATCAAAGTTTAGTTAGGGATTGAAGGGGGAGAGAGAGAGAGGTGGGAAGCAAAGAGGAAGCAGACAGATAATGACCCCTTAAAGTATGAAGGTTACAATAGTCAGGCGCTAATAGGATGGAGAACATGCATAAGCATAGCAGGTTTTGAGGAGAGAAAGGAACCTGTGGATGGATTTTCACTGTATTGCAGGGAAAAAAAAATGGAAAAAAGGCGGCAGTCAAGTTTTTAAGCAAGCATAGTTAATGTGGTTTTTTTGAAAAAGAAAAGAGAGGGGGTCAATAGTTAGTAAAATAAAAAAAAGTAAAATAAAAATGGAAGGTACATGGGGACCCACCTGAAGTATGCTTAACTTCATGATCCAACAATTGTTCTTACAGTTTTTTTAAAATGAGTACAGTACATTGCAGAATGTAAAAAATTAATTAAGCATGGCAAATCAAAAAAAAATCTTTGCCCGGTTTTTTTTCTGATAACAAACTAATGATTTTTGACCCATAGATGGCCGCAGCACTAGTCTATTTCCTATATATAGGACTAGAGAATTGTACAATTTTCTATCAATGTCTTCACCATTATAGGAACCTCATGTTCAGCTGTTTGTATGTAGATGTATGTATGAAAGTTATTTATACCGTCCCTTGGTCGCAGCCATGTTACCAAATTAGAATACAACAAAAAAAGTACAAGGGGCCAAAAAAATATTTAAAAAAATATAAATAAGTAGGTGATACAAATCCGTATTGCTCAAAAACAAAACAAAAGCTGGACAGATCGTTTTGTTTTTAAAATTAGTAATTTAGCTCCCAGGACTGAGATTTAATACTACCGCCACCCACGCCTATGCACTCCGGGTAAGGCAGTCAACGTCAACTGTGACATCACGGCCAATCCACTAACTGCCAATTCCGGAGACAGCAGCAGTTCCACGCAGCTGACACTTCAGGAACCAAAAAGAAAAACAGCAGGGGAGAGGGAGTGAGGAAACCGGAAGCGGCTGGGATCGAGGACCTTTGTAAGTATAAAGTTCGAGGACTCTGGGAGCTGAAGTGCTGATTTTTAAACAAAACAGATGTCCAGCTTTTGGGGGGGGTGTGTTAGCCGATACAGATTTGTGCCCAGAGGGGGGTGGATATCCTTTTAACTAGGTGGGTAACTTACAGATAAACAGGGAAGGGTTAGAGTGCCATAGCAAGAACTGGGGCGTGTTCAACAATCCTATGCTGTGCAGGTAGGAGTGAGGTTTTAGATTTATTAATCTAATCAGAACCACTCCTATCGCACTGTTGTTGGCTTTGGGCCTAGTAGTTGAGTAGTAATAGGGTGCAATCCTCCACCACCACCCCTACCCAGAGGGTGTAAACTGGCAAGACAGAGTAGATATAAGCAAAGAGTAGCACACTGCTTCTTGGTGAATTTTCACAATTTTATTGGTGCAATATATATAAACAACAAAAATACAACATTTCGGGGAGCTACTGCACCCTTCCCTCAGGTAAACAGTGCTGTACCCTCCAACCATTTATACCCATATTGATCCTTCCCTAACAAGTATTACAATCAAAAAACATGTGATGGGTGAGGGACCAAATTTGAAAAACAAAAATTGGTCATCCCACCACCCATATACTAAAGTGCAAACAATATATAACAAAGCCATATTTTTAAAAGTGCAATCTGAACATACAAAGGTCAATCTAAAAAATGGATTCAATGGAATATAATACTCATACATATGTAGAAGAAAATTGTGTTTTCAAATAAGTATTACCAATATATACAGGTTTTCTTACAAGTTTATATAGCCCCATGTTGTATTTTAATTATCCATTCCACCATTCTCGTGGGTGGGTTATATTTGAGTAATATCTCCTTTCAAATGCATCCATGCTTACAGGTTTTGTGGTGTAAGAGTATCGATGTTTCAAACCCCCCCATAGGGGCAAGTATTCGGACTGATGATGGTCTTGTATATCCGGGGATTTTTTTTTTGTTGTTCCTTTGGATATACCCTGGTGAAGATGTGTGAGATAGGCCAAAGTACATGATCTGTTGGCAGTTAGTTATTCTTCCATGGAGTTCTGCTGGGTTGGTTCACTTCCATCACTGTCTAGCGTTGACCCCCAGATATTTAAAATGTTTTACGAGGTTTCTAGAATATGTCTGCCTTTATTATGTTCTGTGGGGTCTCTCTTTCTTGACTGTCTTAGAAAATTTTGTCTTATCAGTGTTTATTATCAGGCAACATCCTTGGCTTGATATTTAGAGCGATGTTAAGTTGTCTCTTGTCGTGGACATTGTTCTCTGCCCATTCATCTGCAAAGATATTATCTGTACAGATTTATGTAATAAGATATTGATGGATTTATGTTATTTTTCTGATGACGTATTCAAGGGCCAGGTGCTGGGGCAAGGCCCGTCTCTTGTTTTAGACCTTGCATCTGCTTTTGAAAGGGTGTCCGTTTAGTTGATTTTTCTATCCAACGTATGCTTTTCCTTCACTTTGTGATTTTTATGTAATTTTATCAACTTTTGGGAATGCCAAACACTCCCTTAATATTTCATGTAGTTTTCGGTCTTTTGATAGAGCCATATGCCTGTCGAAAATCTACAAAAATTTGATAAACATCGATCTCATATTCCCATGCTTACCAAGAATCTCTTTGACACTAAAAAGTTGGTCTTTGTGGACCTGCTTTGTTCTAAAATCATGCCGGTATTATCGATGATGCTTTCTTTTTTTCTCCAGTAGTCTTTGGTTTACGATATCTGTTAAATATTTTATAAGCTTGACATAAGAATGATATTCCCAATAGTTTATCTACCTTTTTGTAAATCGGATGTTAGATACATTTCTTCAGTATTCTGCCATAATCTCGTCTGTCCACACCTTAAACTATAACTCAAGAGATAGGTTTTATTCTGGGACTCATTGCTTTATAAAATTCAGATTGGGATATCTCAAAACCAGGTGCTTGTTATTTTTCAATGCCCTTAAAGGGCATCTATGTGGAAAAAAGGAACTTTTTTTCTTTCTTTTCCATGTGTTATATAATTCCCCCCACTCCCAGAGTGCTTCACTTTTTCAGATTCCCTCTCTGTCCTGAGATACACCAGTTAGAAGAATTACGTGATGCATTTCCTCTACTCCTACTTGGACTGTTCAATCAAATCCCTGTGACATGATACCCCCACCATGCTCTGTTTTTGGACCTAACAAAAGGAAAAGTTTTCCTGTGAGTGCCCTTTCTCTTAAGACCTTGATCTCAAGGACATAAAAAAGAAGGACATTGAAACAAGAAGGGCAATTAAAAGGTTTGTGCGTCACTGTCGTTGGTGTGGTGTATTAGACGGGACAGTTTTTCGCGTTACCATGCATGTGCATCGTGCCACATGTATAGAACTTGGAGCGAGTTCCGGGGAACATAGGTCTGTGTCAGGTGGTGAGTGGGTGCCCGTTTTGGACGCTGAGGTGGAGAGTCTAAGGGGGAAGCTCAGCTTGCAGCATTGCGGGGATTGGCAGACTGGGGGGTCAGCATGGCGCTGGCTGGGGCCAGTATAGAGGTGGGTGGAAGAGGGACAAGAAAGGATGAGGAAGGAGGTAGTGTTGTAGGGTTTACTAGGGGAAGTGGGGGACAGAAGAGTAGGGGGGGGGCTTCTTCCCAGATGTCCATCCCAACAGATTGCCGCATTCTTAGTAATGACGTGGAGGAGGACACCTCGGGAGGAATTAGAGTGTAGGGAGGCGGCTAGTCCCTTGAGCACCCAGGGACTGCCCATCCTGACCAAGGAGAGGAAACGAAGGTCAGGAATGCAAGGCAGGTGAGGTGGTAGTGGTAGTGGGGACTCATTACAAGGAAGGTAGATAGGGGAATACTGCGCCAAGACCCTACATGCCGAAACTGTTGCATTCCTGGTGCAGGGTTCGCATTGTGGGGATCTGTGTAGACAGATTAGGGTGGGCCGGGTGTGACCCGGCGCGGTCTTGGTTCACATTGGTGCCAAGGCCAAAGGTTAGAGGTGGCGGTGAGGTCCTTATTAAACATGATTTTCCGAGAAGAGGAGAAACTATGGGCAAGATAATAGCAAGGACCTCCAGTAGTGTTTAGAAATTATACCGCAGCCACGTGCTAAGCCAGGGATGACAGCGGGAGATTAGGACGCATTATGAGGGCCTAAGAGGTGGGGAAGGAAGAAGGGGAAGGGTTTGGGTTATTGAGAAACTGGGCAGACTTTGCTGTCACTGATGTCACCTCAATGATGGTGGTGGCAGCTGTTTTAGGGGAGACGATGGCTAGAGGGTTGAGGAGGATATTTTAAACTAGGTTGGGGGGAGGAGGGTATTAGCGTTCACTGGATAGATTGTCCAGAGGAAAGCAGGGTGTAGATAGGCAGTGGTGGGGGAAAGGGGGGGGTGGGGCTAGGCATCGGGGAAGGGCGGAATGGGTATCAAAGTTACAAATAAATTACGGGATCATAATCTAAAATGTATGTTTGCCAATGCGAAGAAGCCTGGCTGACAAACCAGGGGTGAATTGGAAATGGATGGGCATTGAATGAAAGTATGATTAATGGTATAGCATGAATAAGTGGTTTTTGACAAAAAGTTCCACAGATGGCCCAGCCCACCCCCTCCCACGTAAATGAGAGAAGGATATGTATGCCTTGTTTAGGCCCAGGGGACAGAAAAAAAGGAAAAGGGGGGGGAAGAGCAGGAGAGTATGTGTATATGTTTTTGTTAAAAACGAATTGCAGCCAAAATTTTTAAAGAAGGATAAGCTGGGATTTATGGATGATAAATGGAGGCAATATGGGTGGAATAGGCAACAGGAAAGGGGGTAATGTCATGTTGGTTGTCTGCTAAAGCCACAAATGCTAGCAGAGAGGAGGTGAGTCACTTCATATCAGTTTGCAGGGGCTTGCAAGTTGGGGAGTGTGCTCATTATGGGGGACTCAATTTACCCTGGACAGGACTTGGTGTGTGGAAATGCCCATCACAGAAAAAAGGCGATGAGTTCTGAATTTTGCTGCAGGATGTTAATTTTCTCTCACTCACAGGTGGGTGAGGTTCCTACTAGGAAAAAAGGAGCTTGTGGATCTGGTAATATATACATTGTGGGAGCGCCATTATAGATATAAAGTAACTGAGGGCTTGTCTCTGTTTCTTCCCCCCCCCCCCCCCCCCCAAACTCTTTTTTTCTGTCTATAGGTCATTCTATGAACAAGTTTGATGTTAGGTTCATAGCAGCAGTAATACATGGAAGGCATAAGACGCTTCCATATACTTATCTAGTAAAAGCATCTCTAAGGAAATGATGGTTAAAGTGGAAAAACAATGTTGGCACCAGTCATGTCACACGTGAAAACCACCAGACACATGCTAGAATGATCCTTGATTCACTGCACAAGGCACGCACTAGGATTGAGACAGAAGTGCACAGAAGAGATTCCTGCTGCATCTTCCCATCATTCCCGTTTTCTAAGGGGACCAAACAAGAAGAATAAGTCTGAAGGCCTGGGAATCTCAAGCACACCTGACACACTTTTATTTGTGTTTTCAACTCTGCCAGCATTCTGAAGTCATCTGTATGTATTGTTGACAATGAAACGATTCATTTTAGCTAATTAATGGAAAATGGCATCGTTTTAGCCTGTAAGCATTGCCTTCTTAAACCACACACTGTAATTTCTTAATTTGGCTTGAAGAGCCAATATTACTGTTCTTTCTATTTTTCTTTTCATCTTCTACCATATATTCTTTTGCTTTTTCAAACGTATCCGCCAGTTTTCAGGAGATGGAGAAACATGGTAGGACATGTGCGGAACTATATGGGGAAGGGTGCTTTACTTAGTAAGGAATACGCGGGAAAGCGTTACCGCGTTACCTGCCGAATATTTCAGATTTTTTCCCGTTAAACTATAAAAGGAACAATCCTCAATGTGGATATATTGAGGATCACGGTCATGGGAACAAAACAGTAAACACTGCTCCCACACAGGTACACCACACCCTTACTGATACTGAACCTCCATTGCCAATGGAAATCATTACTTAAGGTAACTATAGTAAAAAAAAAAAAATTTTGATCAATCATCAATCATTGACATTTATGTCAGTAAATGAACAAACAACATACCCCTTCATACATGACACACAATCTATGACAGTTAAAAACAAATTTGAACCTAAACATCAACACAAGTAGTTTTTAACTGAAGAGGTATAAACACCAGAACTAATTACCTGTTCATTTATGTGGAAATCATATTTAAGTAAACATAGTCAAAAAAAATGTGATCAATCAATCAAAAAAAAGTTGTCTTTTACCTCCAACTGACCAAGTACACAAACTTACTGACCTAACCTTCTATTCTTGGCTGACATACGTAAAGTGTAACTATAGTACAAAAAAAAATTTGATCAATCAAAAAAAAGTAATACTTAACCTAACACAGCGACACAGCTTACACAGTACACAGCTACACCCACTACTGACCACCGTAGTGTAATTTGTGGCAGGCCATACAATATTAAAGGTAACTATAGTATAAAAAAAACCACCAATGTTTCGCAAGATTATTACGATATTTAGTTTCGAAAATATGGTGAGTTACTGGTATAATCACCATGATGGCAAGCATTTAAAAAATCAACCAATCACAATTGGTTTAGGTATTTTAACAAACCTATATAAGAGGATGCAAACCGTGGAGCCAGCGAAGTCACACCAGTTGATGAGAAAGAAAAAACAAAAGAGAGGTCAGCCACATCGCTTCGATGAAGCCGCCAGTGCCAGCGGGATCAACTGGCAGCTGCAGTGACTTCGCCTGGCATTGGTGACTTCTGGAGTTGGGGTAATGACTGTGAAGAAAGAAGACTTGGATCAAGACGCCAGTGAAATCAGCTACATTGAGTAGCCAGTGCTGGATGTCACTGGATGCCCACCCAAGGCTCTTGTAAGGCTGGTGAGGGTCCTGTTTCGAGCTGCAGGACCCCCACAAAGGCACTTGTCAGTGCACAAGGACACTTGTAAGATGCGGGGGGGGGGTGCCGGTACGAGCTGTGTGACCCCTGCCACAAGGGCAGGGCCCTTTACAAGGGCGAGGGGGGGGTCCAGCAGCGCAGACCCTTTAAGCCCAAAAAAGGCATCTCAGTGCCTCCCCGCCACCCCCCCAGCGGCCCCCCTTCCCTGCATCTTGCGATCATATGGGGCAGGGGGCGGGTGGGGGTGGGGCTGCCTGGGAAGGGGTTTGCCCCCATGGGTGGTCACCGCAGGGGGCAGGGCGACGGTGGGTTGACACCCTGCACAACCCCTCTAGTGAATGTGACCACCCCGCCTGCCTCTCTGGCGGCGGGGACCCAGACGTTTTCGCCAAACCCAAAGTTGGCAAATGAAACGGCCAAGCTTAACGCCAGAGCTCCAGTTATTGCCACTTATAAATAGAAGTGATGGTAAGAGCCATGTAATCATGGTAACTTACCGCTGTGTTCACTTTCCACAACCATTTTCGCCTTTTTATAAAATCGAGGTAATTCCAATTTTGGCAAAAATGTCGGGACAAAAGCTGGGGAAAGTTTAACGGCCCTTTCTAAAATATGCCCCATGAATTGAGATTGAATAACCTTTGTCACTCTCCTTTTTTAAGATACCTAACAGTGATCCAGTGAAGACAAAAAAAAAAAAAACAGTAAAAAGGGAAAAAAAAAATCCTTCCGACTCAGCAATCGGTAAGATCGCTGGATCAACTGACTACAGTATAGTTTGAGTAGTTCTCAATATTTTTAGTTTTAGAAACTATATAAGCCATTACTCACTGTAAAGAAACCTTTCCTAACCTGAAGATGAAACTTCTTTTCCAACCTAAAGGATGTCCATGTGTCCTCTGAATGACCTATTTAGTAAACAATGAACCAGAGAGTTCATTGTATGGCCCCTTAAATATTTGTATAAGGTTATCATGTCCCCATGCAAACGTTGCTTCTCAATGTAGCCAAACTTGTCTAATCTGCCTGCATAGTCAAGCCCCTCCATTCCCTTATTATTTTAATTGCCCTTCTCTGAACGTTTCCATTTCCAAGATGCCCTTTTGTATATGGATTCCAAAACTGCACCGCATATTCCAAATGAGGCCCTAACCATGCTTGTAAAGAGGGAGAATAATTATTTTTCTCTCTTGACTCTATTCCCTCTTCCTTTCCCAAACAACAATGTTGTCTGATTGATTCTGTAATTGACCCCAAAAGCTGATACTTCAGATACTCACTAGTGTAAAGAAGGTTCAGATTGACTTTTGATCTGTGCTAAAATAATAGCAATTGAATTCTCTAATCAACTTTCATTCATTTTTCTAATGATAACTAACATTAGCAAGCACAACATTATATTGGATCACAGAACTAAATGTAAATAGAGAAAAGGCACTTTTGAAAAAGAGAAAGATTCGCTCAGCTTTATGCCCACACGTCCAACTGGAAATTCTAGCACCTTGGTTATGTATTTGACAGGTGGATATTGGTTTAATATGACTCAGAGGGCGGTTGCTTTGGACTGATTTCTATTATATACGCATTTGCTTGGCCACATGGCAATATCGTAATTAATGTGGGATATTGCCACTATTAATCATCATCCTACATCATTTGTTTGTTTTTTTTTTAATCTGACTATGCAAAATTCATCCATGACACACCGGAAGTAATTGTCCACAATTAATTTTAAATAATAGTTTATATTATATAATTCACTTAAAACAGAACATTGATTTTTAAAAATAATTATGGTTTACATTCTCTATACAGTTATTAATTTGTCTGAAGGGTCAATTACTGTTCTTTCTATTTCTCCTTATCATCTTCTTCTGTCTTTATCCCTTTTTTGGACTGTATCTCCTCCCACAGTTTTCCTGCTAGAGACAGGAAATCAGTAGAGATGTGGGGAACACATAGTAGAAGTGTGCTATTACATAGCCATGTAATCCGCAGAAGCGGTACAGTGTTATCGGAGAATTTCGCAAATTGTTTCCCTTCCATAATAATGGCACTATCCTTAATGTGGCTATTCAAGTTTCAGGGTCAGGTGATCAAAACAGTTAGTTTTATGGTCATAAAAACAAATGCTGACTTGCCCCCGGAACCTCAATTAGCAAGAACGATATTATAACCATAATAGCAGCACAAGGAGGCAGTTAAAGCTATGTTATGCTCACAAAACAGTCCAGTGGGTCCCTATGGACTAAGGGTTGGGCCCCAAATCGTGCCAGGGGACGTTGTGTGGGTTGGTTTGAATTTGAAATTAAATATATTCACTTCTATATAAACTTGGAGTTGGTGTGCATTTTATACCGGAGTGCGTTTAAGCCCTCTATCTTTCTTGCTGGATTCCCTATAGTAAATGTGCATTTCAGGATTCAATAATATAATACCATCTGTGTGCACTTGCATACATGCCAGTAGTGAAGCTATATCTATGTTCAGGTTCAAGGTATTGGGGGCCTCTTGGTTCTGTACTGGGGCCACTTGTTTTTAATCTGTTTATAAATAACAGAAGGTGGTTGATAGCAAGGTCTCTGTGTTTGCTGATGACACAAAATTATGCCAGAGCTTGTGCTATGCTGCATGCAGGACCGGAATAGAATATTAAAATGGGCAGCAATCACTGGCGTAGCTACTGGGGTCGCAGCAGTCGCAATTTTTTTTTATATAGTAATTAAGGTTGAATAAAGACAGACGTCCATCAAGTCCAACCTATTCACTTTTTTTTTTTTTTTTTTTTTTTTTAACCCTACCTAACAGTTGATCCAGAGGAAGGCAAAAACCCACAGCTAAAAAGGGGGAAAAAATTCCTTCCTGACTCCAAACGGCAATCGGAAAGTATCCTGGATCAACCAGATCTATATGCTTAATACAGTAATTCTCAATATTCTTTAGTTTAGAAACTTATCCAGGCCTTTTTTTAAGTATTCAATGAAAGCCATTACCACATCTGCTGGAAGACAGTTCCACAGTTTCACCGTTCTCACTGTAAAGAAACCTTTTCCTAACTGAAGATGAAACTTCTTTTCTTCCAACCTTAAAGGATGTCCACAAGTCCTCTGATATTACCATAGTAGTGAACAATGCACACAGAGAGTTCATTGTATGGCCATTAATTATTTGTATAGGTTATCATGTCCCCACGCAACCGCCGCTTCTCCAATGTAAACAGCCCTAACTTGTCTAATCTGCCTGCATATTCAAGCCCCCTCCATTCCCCTATTATTAGTTGCCCTTCTCTGAACTGCCTCAATTTCCAAGATGTCCCTTTTGATATGGGATTCCAAAACTGCACCGCAATTCCAAATGAGGCCTTACCAGTGCCTTGTAAAGAGGGAGAATAATATTTTTTCTCTTGAATCTATTCCTCTTTTTATACAAGACAATATCTTGCTGTCCAGCTGTTGCTACCTGGCATTGTTTGCTACAGCTAGTCTGTTATCTACCAGAACCCCCCAAATCTTTTTCCATTAAAGATGATGAACTTAACACAGAGTTATTTATGGTGTAGATGGCACAGGGATTATTAAATCCCAAATGCATACCTTACATTTATCACATTGAATCTCTCTGCCATTCTGCTGCCATTTTGATAATCTATCTAGGTCTGCTTGAAGCATTGCACATCATTGGAAAGTTTCCAAAGCTCTGCATAATTTAGTGTCATCACAAACACAGAGACCTTGCTCTCAATGCCCCATTCTAAGTTCATTATAAAAGATTAAACAGAAGCGGCCCAGTTACAGAAACCCTGAGGCACTCGCTTAGAACTTTAGCCCACATAGATGTAGCTCCATTAACCACCACTCTCTGTTTGCGGGTCCAATAACCAGATCTCTATCCATGAACAAATGTTTTCTTCAAGGCCAAACAGTCCTCAGTTTATACAGTAGTCGCCTATGTGGCACAGTATCAAAAGCTTTTGCAAAATCAAAATATACCAATTCACTGCTGTCCCTGAGTCCAACATTCTTACTCACTTCTTCATTAAAAACCAATTAAATTTGTCTGGCATGATCTATTTCTCATAAATCCATGCTGACTACTACTAATAAGATGATCTTGGAGACAAAGTCAAGGAATGATCCCTTAACAAAGTTTCCATCACCTTCCCTACCACTGATGTTAGGCTTACAGGTCTATAGTTACCAGGCTGTGAACGACTACCTTTTTGAATATTGGTATTACATTGGCTTTTTCCAATCCAGCGGCACGTCCCCAGACAAAAAGAGAATCTGAAAATATGAGAAAACAGTGGTCTAGCTAGGAAATGAACTAGCTCTTTTAAAATCCTAGGATTGCATCATCTGGTCCTGGCGCTTTATGATATTAACTTTGTCTAATGTTCCGACCATATCCTCGTTATCAATGTGAAAACTCTTCATTTCTTCCCTGCATATTGCTACAATCCCTACTTAAGGACAAGGATTCTCAACAGTAAAAACCCGATTGTCAAAAAAACGGTTTAGCAGATTAGCCTTTTCGCCATCTCACAACCACCTAAGCTCCATTATTAATGGTCCCACGTTCTCAGTCCTCATCTTTTTACCATTTATATACTTAAAAACATTTTGGGGTTGGACTTGCTTGTTCGGCAATCCGTACTTCATTTGTCTATTTAGCTAGTTTAATTGCGTTCTTGCACTCTTTATTACAGCTTTTGTACAGCTTTTGTACTCCCTGCGACCGGGCACGTGTGCCTGCATCAGTGCTAGCTACAGTGAAATACAGTTGAATGCTAGTGTAGCTACTGAGCTTCCTTTTCCCCCTGAAGTTTGTGTCATTGCTGTAGCGAACCCACGCTCAGTTCCTCTCAGGAAGTAGTTTGACGCGGTTTACACCTACAACACAGTCAGTGAGTGCTACCTGCTGTTGCCGCCAGTGCTTCCCTCCAATGATTGTAAATGTTGTGACTGAGTTTCTTTTCAAGGGCAAGGGGGAAAGGGTGGTAAGTAGTATCTGCTGCTTTTTTTTACCATGTCTTGGTAGTATCCCAGCTGCCAACCATTTACCACAGTCAATTTGCCAACCATTTTACCTATATCTGAATGCCATACAGACATTAGTAAAATGGTTATCAGGATTGACAGTTTTTGTAAATGGTTGGCTTGGTTGTCAGTGTCAGTTTGCCAAGCATTTTACCCAGTGTCAGTGTGCCATATATTTTACCAGTGTAGGTGCCAACCATTTGACCAGTTGTCAGGTGCCAAGCATTTTAAGTGTCAGTGTGCCAAACCATTTTTTACCAGTGTCAGTGTGCCAACCATTTGATGTCAGTGTGCCAACCATTTTAAGTGTCATTGTGCCAACCATATTACCAGTTCAGTTGTGCCAAGAATTTTATCAGTGTCAGTGTGCCAAGCATTTTAAGTGTCAGTGTGCCAAACATTTTTACCAGTGTCAGTGTGCCAACTATTTTAACAGTATCAGTTTGCCAACTATTTTAACATTGGCAGTGTGCCAACCATTTTAAGAGTGTCAAATTTTTACCAGTTGTCTTTGTGCCAAGCATTTTACCAGCAGTGCCAACTATTATCAGTTTTCAACCAATTTCCAGTATCGGTTTTCCAACCAATTTACAGTGAACATGTAGTAAGCGTGTGTGCCAAGAATATGTACCAGTGTCTGTGTGCCAACCATTTTTACCAGGTTTGTGTTGCCAACATTTTTACCACTGTCAGTGCACCAAACATTTTTACCGTGTCTGTGTGCCAAGCATTTTACCAGTGTCTTTGTGCAAGCATTTACCAGCAGTGCCAAACATTTACCAGTATCAATTTTCCAACCATTTATAAGTGACCATGTAGTAAGCATTTTTACTAACCGTAAGTCTGTGGCAAATGCCACTGGCAGAAGTGTGGCAGATGAGATTCAATATTGATAAATGTAAGGTGATGCTTTTGGGATTTTTAACAATCCACCTACACCATTGATGGCTCTGTTCTAAGTGAAGTTCTGTTGGAAAAGATTTGGGGGTTCTCGTAGATTACAGACATGGCTTGTAGCAAACAATGCCAGGTAGCAACAGCTAAAGCTAGCAAGATATAGAAATCAAGAAATCATCTTGATAGCAAGATAGCAATAGCTGTCTTCCTTGATCAATTGTTAGGTTGGGTAAATGAATAGGGTGTGAAAGTTGGACTAAATGTATGTATGTATTTATTCAACCTCCTTACTATGTGAACTTATATACCTTATACCTTAAAACAAGGGATTTTAGTGTATATTCCAGCCCACAAAAGTCAAACAACTACTCTTCCAACCCAAAGTAAAGCCAATCAGCCCACACAGGTTAGACAGCTAAACAGAGACCTGCTCATCCTGGTCAGTAAAAATCACCAAGCCATTAATAATCCAAGTCTAAGCTATTAATTGTGCCAAACATTTTAGACCATTCACAAAAGCCCAGCATAGATCAGTCCAGGACAGCCGAGTCAGATTACCCTAAGTCAATTAAACAACAAATCAGCTAGGGCTCAGTAAAATTTAGCCCACCACCAGTTTTAACCATACTCTTAACTAACCCCAGGTCAGCTTAAGAAACTTGTTATTTCCTACTTTTGCTGAATGAAGGTCTTTCTTCTACTGGGACAAAAAGAATGGATAGATCTATGTAACCACATGTTCTTGCTAGCAGTTCTATTAATTTTTTCTAGGAGTGATGCGCTCACTATCCTGACTAAGATAAAAATGTACAATCACTGAAAGTATTTTTAGTTTACTGGGATTGTTCTTGCGACTATTTATGTGCGCAATTTAAAAGACCCCTGAATGCCTACTTCAAAGTGCTGCCATTTAGTTTGAAATCAGCACATACAAAAAAGAAAATTAAATTACTCCTTTACGTATGAATGAGTATCTATGATCTTGAAGCACATTTAAAACCTAAATGGGTAGACCTTTTTTCTAGACTTACCATTTACATTTTGTCTCTGCAAGCAATAATGTTTCTAGACATAATAATAAGCATTATGGGTAAGCCACATAGTCCATAGGAGGCCTCTACTATTAGACAAACAGACAGTGACAATTTGTTGACAGCATCCTTCTACACACAGAAAAAAGTTTATGGCTAGGGGATGCCGCAGACAGAAGGATCTGGAGTGCAGGGAGGGAAGGGGGGGGGGGGCTCCACTGCAATTTCTAGAAACCTCTCAGAGGACTAGGAGCAGCAGAGAACATATAACTCACAGACAGCTCATACGCTTCACTTTTTTCAACTTTAAACAGGCACGCAGGAGATCCATATATTTGGGGGTGGACATGCCCTTTAATGGACTTTGTGGCAACCATGTTTTTTGCTTTCTAAAAATGTGCACTCTCCAAACAAGCACAATATACTTCATTAAAACAAGGTAAAAGGTTGTAAGACTGGAAAAAATTAACCTGCATTTTAAACTAAGGAATGTTGAGGTACAGAAATCCATTGCCAAGCGGTCACTCATTCAGTGTGAAACAGTCATATATGTAAACTGTCACTAATTTAGTGACAGCATGTAGTAAAATAGACCACCTAAAAAATGAAAACTCTCTTGTCAAAAGGGTGTAACCAGACAATACCATGTTATTGTGCTTTAGCCAAGCAACTACCGATAAAATAAATGCTAACATGAAAACTGCCTTAAAGGGTATGTCAACCCAAAAATAAACTTTTATATGTTCTTTATATAATAGCACCAACCTCAAACGCACATGTTCATTTTTCTCAAAAATCATTGCTTGCCTGATATTAATGAGATATATATCAGGCTGCACTGTATTTGTGTGTGTCTCTCTCTATCTCTTCTCTCTGGCTGGCTGGCGCAGCTGTTGATCCTGGATTTCTTCGTACAACATAACTTTACAGCTGTGATTGGTTGAGAGGGAAAATCCAGGGATCCAGGGGTCAGACCATTACTGATGCAATTCTCTGTTCTCACTGCTGGATGCTAACAGACATGCTCAAGAACATGAAAAAACAGAGACAAGGTAAGTAACTGCTCTGTTCATCACTGTGTATTGGTCCATGCTGCAGGATTAAGCCAGTACAAAGGTCTGTAACTTTTGAACCACTGGACCGTTTACATGCTGTTAAAGTTTGTTTTGGGCACTATTTGGGCCAAATAAATATAAAAAGTAGTTGGGGGGTGGACTTGCCCTTTAAAGCTACTGTATTACAGTCTAAAGCTTTTCATTAGACCATTAGATGTATTTTACATGACGTAAGCAAAATTTCAAATGTGGAAATTGTATTTGGAACTTTTGCCTGAGGGTTCTAGTCAATTGTGCACACCCTATTGATATTTATGGGTATGTATGTCAAACAAAAATTCAGTTTTGATTTTAAAAAAAACAAAAAACCTAGACTTCACAAGGTCTAAACATTCAACTCTGCTCCAAACCCTAATAGTGGTAGTATGCAGCTGAAAAACTAGGTCATATTATAAGAAACGATTATAGCGCAAAAAAATTACCGGCGCACATCGTGGCCGCGAAAATAGCGCTATCGCGTATTTATAACGGCGAGCGCTATTCCGCGATACCTATCGCCGCCGCGATGTGCTGCGGTATAGTATCGCTGCGAAGGGACTTAAAATCCCTTTCCCGACGCCGCTCCTAAGGGGGCGGGGCATACCGCCCACCCCCCCGGGCGGCGACCACCCGCCGCCGCTTCCCACAGCCCTCCCAACCTGTTCCCGCTTGCGGCAATTCGGAACGGGAGGCTAGGAGGGGCTGCCGGGAAGGGGCCGCAGCAGGTGGTCGCGCACCACCCGCCGCGCACCCCCTCCCCGGCAAACCCCCTCCAAGCCCCCCGCCCCGGCCGCTCCCGGGGAGGGGAAGGGAGGGAGCCGCTGGGAGGGGTGGAGGCTCCCTCCAGGGGGGCCCTGAGAAGGGCCTTTTGGGGCTTAGGGGGTCCCGCAGCTCGAACCGGACCCCCCTCCCCGGCCCTTATAAGGGCCCTTGCGGCACTGACAAGTGCCTTTGGCGGGGGTCGCCGCAGACTCAAACGGGACCCCAGTGGGCTCTTAAAAGAGCCCTTGGGCGGGCGTCTTCTTTCTCCAGTCCCCGCGGACACCAGCTCCGCCGAGGCCGCGACCCCGAGAGGTACCCGGCGGCCGCCAGGGGTACCCCCGGCAGGGCGCGGCGACCTCAACGGAGGCCGATGTTGCCGGCGTCTTGATCCGACGCGACGTCTTCGGGCTGGCGACACCAACCCCACTCAGGTCGCCGATGCCAGGCAGACTCACTGCGGCCGCCAGTGAGCCTGCTGGCACCGCCGGCCTCAGCGGAGCAGATGTTGCCAGCGTTCTTTCTTCTTCTTCAGCCATCTCTCTGCGGATGGCATCTGAGTTCCGCGGCGGAAAGCTCCTCTTTATATAGGTTTGCAGAAATCCATAATCCGTTTCTGATTGGTCAATTTTTAATTAACCAATCAGATTTCAGAACTTTCCAGAAATCTGATTGGTTAATGTAAAGCAAGTATTAAAAAATTGACCAATCAGAAACGGATTATGGATTTTGGCGGCCGCAGTGAGTCTGCCTGCATCGGCGACCTGAGTGGGGTTGGTGTCGCCAGCCCGAAGACGTGTCCAAGGGCTTCTTTTAAGAGCCGCACACTGGGGGTCCCGGTTTCGAGCTGCGGGACCCCGCCAAAGGCACTTGTCAGTGCCGCAAGGGCACTTGTCAGTGCCACAAGGGCCTTACAAGGGCGGGGAGGGGGTCCTGTTTCGAGCTGCGGGGGCCCCCTAAGCCCCAAAGGGCTCTTGTTAGAGCCGCAAGGGCACTTGCAAGTGCCGCAAAGGCCTGATAGGGCCGGGGAGGGGGGGTCCCGGTTCGAGCTGCGGGACCCCTTATGCCCCAAAGGCTCTTTTCAGAGCCGCAAGGGCACTTGTAAGTGCCGCAAAGGCCCTTACAAGGGCCGGGGAGGGGGGTCGGTTCGAGCTGCGGGACCCCCTAAGCCCCAAAGGCCCTCTCAGGGCCCCCGCTAGGAGGGAGCCCCACCCCCAGCGGCTCTCCTCCCTTCCCCTCCCGGGAGCGGCCGGGGCGGGGGGCTTGGAGGGTTGCCGGGGAGGGGGTGCGCGGCGGGTGGTCGCGACCACCTGCTGTGGCCCCTTCCCGGCAGCCCCTCCTAGCCTCCGTTCCGAGATTGCCGCGAGCGGGGAACGGGTTGGGAGGGCGGCGTGGGAACGGGTGTGGGCGGGTGGGCGTGTCTCCGGGGGGGTGCGACCCACCCGCCGGGGTTGCCTGCCCATCCCCGCCGCGGGGGGGTAGTATAGCGCCGCGGGAGGTTAGTATCGGATGACTTTGCCACCTTTAAGGGTGGCGAAGTAAAACAGCCGATACTACCCGAGCGAACCAGTACCGCCGCTTTATAAATAGACAGCGGCGGTAACAGGTAAGTATCGCCGCGAAAGGTTAACGCTTCGTTAACTTTTCGCGGCCGTTTTCGCGACTTTTATAAATCACGGTAAACGCGATTTATGTAATGTCCGCGAAAACGGCCGCGAAAAGTTAACGAGCCTTTATAAATATGCCCTTAGTAAATCAGTCAGTAAAACAAACATTCCAAATGGGCGAGTGTGCCGCTACAGTTCACAAAAAGTCAGTGAACATTAGACACGATTCCAAGCAAAAGAACTAATGGTCGCTAAACACAAGCCAGGATTGCCTTACACAGTGTACTAGGGGAGGATTTTTAAAAACCAGTACACCACACCGAGGCCGTACTCACAACGGTGTAAACACATTAATGCACTCGGCTGTCAATGCGGATTTGCCACATACCTGATCTGATGATCCAGTCACCAAGATTCCTACCTCACCTGTTCCAACTTGGTGTAATCAGGTTTAAGGATAACAACCACATAGTAGTTAGGAGTACAGATGGACTAGAGCTCTCGAATTTTCTAAATTAACTCAATGGTTTTGCTGTTTATGATGTATAACCTTTTGTCCTTTTTTTGTCTTTCCCTTGCATGATGCATACTCTGAGAGAGAGGCCAATGTGGTGAGGGTATGTCCAGAGGTGCCAAAGCCTACCTGGCTTCCTCAAACAATAGTGGCAAACTGCAGTGAGCCTATTGTAGCTTTAATGGTTCTCGTTGTGAAGTGTTTACACTTTCATCCACTTTCCCTGAATGATGCATACTTTAAAGGGGAGAGAAGCCAATATGGTTCTGCTATGTGGGAAGCATTACCCTTTTTGCCTGCTTTTCCCTGTGTGATGCAAAAATTACAAACATTAATATCAAGGGGGGAAATTCAGTGCAAATACAATACTTTAAAGAAAAAAGAACAGTATTTTTCCATCCTAATGATCTTAAACTTCCCATTCAGCATTTTTCGGTTTAAAGATAGTTAAAAAGAAAGTTATTTCCGAGCATTTAAGCGTTCGTAATTTACGATCGTTTTCATAACGATTGTAAAATGTAGATTTACGATCTCCATAGAAGTTTACTACTGCATGGTATTCTATGGCCGATGTTCGCTAATTAAAAACGTTCAATGTAAATGTACGACTGCGGGCGTACATTACCGCAACAACGTTGGTATCGCTAAATTGCGATACTGCGTGTTCTTAAATTTCCCCTTTCTGCAAAATAGCCATGCTTCAAAAGGTTCTGGGAAGGTGTCCCCTGCCTACCAGCCTTTTGTGGCAATAGCTTGTTTTTCATCTAATTAGCCAGTGACTGGGCTAGCTGTTGGTTGGATAGAAAAATTGTTGGCTTGCACCTCTTCCAATAAGGCTTAAGTGCTATGGCCTCTGACAGGTCTGTTCATGTTTTGTGCTAGGTTTGCACTATGCAATTTGCAATGACATTTTATTTGTGTGTTTTATTATATTTTGGTACATTTTTTGTCAAATCACACTAAGACAAGTTTATTGAAGCACATGCAAAAGCTGACACAATGTATACAAGCATAGAAGCACATGACAAACACCTCTGCATGACAAAATCACCTCCTTATTGCATAAGGAGGTGAAGGCCTTGGACAGTGGATTAAGGGCAGATAACAATTGCTATACCAAGACTATGGCTGTGTTTTGTCCGCTTAGGCCCCCTAGTGAGTCTTTTTTAAAGTTTCTTGGCCACACCTCCATCTATTAGCACTTTTATTGTTAAAAACATAGGGGCATATTTTAAAACCCCGTTCGTACATTTTCAAACAAATGTGAGAAAATTGACAAAATACCACAATGCTATTGTATGTGCAATCATAAATCTTTGATTGTGGTCATAGATTACGACCACTATCCTAGATTTGCCTGTGATCATCAATTACAAACTGGGGCAATGATTTGTTAAAGGTGTGTAGTATCACAAAATACCATGCCTTTATAAAAATGTCCTCTAGTGCTTTCCATTAAATTGAAATTTGTCAACTTTGTCAACTTATTCATTAGTATTGCCTCTTTTAATAGTTTTATATATTACAATGACACAGCTCACGTATACAGTACAATGTATATTATTATTATTATGCACATGAGAGAGGGGGAGGGAATATATTACTTCCTTTAGAATTCTACACACCTGTCCTTAAGGGAGAATGCTTGGTAGATGAGATAATGAGATATATCCATCATGCTGCTCCAGATGAAATTCATATCAGTCCAGTTACAAATTAAAAGTGAAAGAACATTGACCAGGGTTAGATGTCTTTAGGGTTATGGAAAATCCCATGCTCTCATTCCTTGATATATATGGTTACGGTTCAGATTTGTTAATAATAACTGATTTGTATGTTCAGATCCCCACAGCAATCTCACTGATTTATTTCACTACTACAGTTTTAAAGTGACCAATAGATGGCATTTATTTAAACAGCAACCATTACATCGAATAGAAGACAACAGAAACTTTTCTAGCGCATTTTCTGAGTTGATTGTAAATATAATGTAAGATAATACTTTTTTTAATTTTAAAAAGATCCAAGTCGATCCAAGTATAAGTCATTGTATATATTTTTACCTGAAAAACAAGTAAAACTGATTGACTTGAGTATAAGTCGAATGTTGACTTTCTCCCATGGACATCCCCATAGATAGTTCCACAGACAGTCCTATAGAAAAATCCAATACACAGCCCCATAGAAAGTCCCATACACAGCCCCATAGAAAGTCCCATACCATAGAAAGTCCCATACAACCCCAAAGAAAGTCCCATACACAGCCCATAGAAAGTCCCCATACACAGCCCCACAGAAAGTCCCCATACACAGCCCCATAGAAAGTCCATACACAGCCCCATAGAATGCCCCATACACACCCCACCCACACAGCCCCATAGAAATTCCCATGCATAGCCCTTACACAGCCCCACGAAAGTCCCATACACAGCCCCAAAGAAGTCCCATACACAGCCCCATAGAAAGTCCCATACACAGCCCCATAGAAAGTCCCATACACAGCCCCATAGAAAGTCCATACACAGCCCCATAGAAAGTCCCATACACAGCCCATAGAAAGTCCAATACACAGCCCCATAGAAAGTCCCATACACAGACCATACAAAGTCCATACACAGCCCCACCAGAATGTCCCAATCACAGCCCCATAGAAAGTCCAATCCACAGCCCCATACATAGTCCCATACACAGCCCCATATAAAGTCCCATGCATAGCCCTATACACAGCCCCATAGAAAGTCAATACACAGCCCCAAGGAAATCCCCATACAAAATCATTCATGTTTGAATAACTATAATAATAGTGAGATTGTTGGCCCCCGGCCTAATAACAGTGACCCACAAGGCTACCGCCACCGAGGCTGCGGGGTGACCTACGACACAAGGGGGAACCTGGGACGTGCAGGGAACCACACAAACCCAAACCCCAAGACTACCACTGGACCTGAGGGGTCCAAGAACTCCGAGACCGGATGCGAAGATCGGTGTCGGATCGGGCCTACATAGAGCCAATACCCCCTTACTCGAAGGCCCAACACACAGGCCTAAATAGAGACTGACCATAACCCTGCTTGGGATGTCAAATTGCCCCAATCCATAAGGGGAACCCCTGAACACGAAACAGACCACAGCGGCCTAATCCTAGAACCAAAAAGCAGACCCCATGGTCAGTGCCCCAAGGCAGCTACTAGGCCCAAGGCAAAGACCGAACGCATGGAATACACACGGAGCTTAATATCGCCTAGACCACACGGGAGGGAGGTGTGGAACAATCTGGGACCACGTGGCCGACTGCACGCCCAGGTGTCAAGACATCTCTAGGCCTAAAACAGGCCCACTGAAACTGGCCTTTTCCCACCAACTGGACTGAACCCTACACAGGGCCTGAAACTACCTACAATATCACTATGTACCACCATAACCATCTATACACAATCCAAACCCCAAACATACATAAAATCAAGGTCCCGCCAACCTGCTGTTCCCCGCAAATACCTCAGTTAAACTTGGACCATCACTTCATCTACTTCTAAACCCGAACCACCTGTTCCCCCCCTATGTACCTCTGCTGAACTCAACCACCACCCCATCTATATACAAGCCGGAGCTACCCATCCCACCGTATATACCTCTGTTGAACTATAACCATCACTCCATCTATATCCAAATCAAATACACCATCAATTTCCAAGTTGGTTGCACTCTGGACCTTGACAATCATAACCTTATAAAGGATACATATAAACTCCAAACACCTACCAAACCTCGGAGATTTTAGCTTTGACTCTCTGACTCAAAAAATCACTGACAACGGTTGCCGAACAATTTAAACATGTAACTGAGAGCCATTAGGAGCCCTTGACATTTCTCTCGCAGATTACGCTTACCAATAAAAACATACTTACCCTATACCTGAGACCTGCCAAATTCTAGCATGGACAAATATATAGAAAAATCTAACTCAGATATGGGTAAAAGAAACAAAAAAACTGACCAACAAACTTCCTCCGGATCACATATCCACAACACTTCAAACAGCAATAAAGACAAACCAATACAGACTCCAAAACCACAAAGGCATCAAATCCTCAAACAACCCTCCACCTCACCTTTAGAGGAGAACGACGTGTCCTTGAAGACGAAAACCTTCACCTCTCATACCCCGGACCCACAAACAATAACTTTAGATCAATCAGCCAAAATAGCGACAGAAGTGTCTAACCTAATAATGCCACTACTTGAAGAGACTTGAAGTACTACATTCCTCCATCTCCTCAGCACTATCTCAAGTCACTGAAAACATCAAAGGATCTCAACCCTAGAGACCAGAATGAGTGACATAGAGGATCCCTAACCCCTATAGAAAATACCTCTAGACTACAACAAAACTCACTCCAACAATTACAAGACAAGCTGGATGATCTGCAAAACCGCACAAGGAGAAACAACCTCAGAATATTGGTAAACCCGAAACATACAAAGATCACAGACCTAGTCCAACTCATTACCCACGACCTAGTAAAACTCTAGGCATAACACCACACCATAAAGAACTACAAATCGAAAGAATCCACAGAATCGGCCCGAAAACAGACAGAACTCGGAAAGACCCCGACCAGTAATTATGAAAAACTAGACTTCAGAGACAAAGAACTAATCCAACAAACCTATCGGAAAATGAAAAGCTTGGAAGTCAAAAAACCACAAACTTTACTATTCCAAGATTTCTCGGCAGTAGTAAGCGCTAAAAGGAAAGCCTTCAACCCAATTGCCAATACCTTCATGACCACATATAAAATTCCAAATGCTATATCCAGCTAAATTGATAATAATGGACAATGGCAAATCCCAACTTTATACCACACCGGAGGAAGCTTCATCCACTTTCTGGGAAATAATTAAGTCAGACCTACCAACTAACTTTCGTAAAACTTAAAATGAACCTACAAAATGTCGGCTCAAATTAATTTGATCTTCACCCAACAAATCTAAACTGTTTTTTCTAATTATCATTATGCTTATATAAATATGTTATAATGCCATGTTTAATAGTTTATACTGTTATATGTTCTGCCTAACCTTTTCTCTATTTTTCAGCTATTGCCAAGTCGTCAGGGAGGGGGCCCCAAGGGGGGGGAACAGTGCGGTAGACACCACATCCACAAAGACTAGCCCTGATATCTCCCTGCTCGCTGGGACTGGGAAAAACAGGCAATTTCACACAAAATCACACACACTCACAGTTCAAACCAACACATTAATTCAACCATGATAAACTAAACCATGTTAAAGTAGTCTCCTAGAAAGTACATGGACTGAACACACCAGTCAAACGTAATAGGGTCCTCACCCATTTAAAGAGGCTACACGCACATATTCTACTCAGGAGACACCACTGGAAACAAACCGAGGAAGGATTTTTGAAAGCACCATGGATATCACACTGTATATCAGCCCTCACACACATAAAAACCAAGGAGTGGCTATACTAATACAGAAAGATTTACCAATACGTACTAGACACAATGAGGGATCCTGCGGGCAGACTCCTGATCTTGGAAATAAAAAATACAATATACACCATAGCAAATATCTATGCCCCAAATGGGACCAACACAGAGTTCTACTCCAATCTTTGAGACAGCTGCTGACTAAACCAAAACACCAAACCTTTATAGGAGAGGATTTCAATATGATCCTAGATGACACCTTCGATAGAATAGGACCCAGGCAGACACCAATATCCACACCCCCTACTCTCCTTGAAATAATCACACAATTGGGGCTGTGCCACCCTGGAGACTACAAACACCCAACAACCAAGCAATTCAGCTTCTTTTCCCACCCACACCACTCACACTCACGTATTGATAATATTTTAATATCCAAACGATCTGTTCCACAAAACATCAAACACATTCATAAATAACATATTGATATCTGATCACGCTCCAGTCGAACCTCGATAAACACACACAACTACACGAACGGATCACTGGAGATTTCCAGCGTACCTTTATAACTCAGAAGATTTTAAGGTATTAACCACTCAATGGCAAAATTATGTAGACGACATCGTGGTCCATATGGAGGACCCGGCTCTCTTCTGGCAGGCCTCCAGGCGTTGATGAGAGGACATATAATAGCATATGTTTCACACAAGAAAATAGCCTACAGGGAAAGATTCTCCCAAGTAGACCGTTGACCTCTGAGAGGCGTGCAGCCAGTACATTAATGATCCTACAGAAACAAACAAAGACACTACATATCGACAAAGAACCTATTAGATACATTTATGCTAGGACAAGCACGTTTGTCAGTAGACGCCAGAAGAAACAATACCATAGATGGGTCTACCGAACAGGCAATTACTAGCAAGATTAACTAAACCACAACTCTCCCGCTGGCTCCATATTACAAATACTTACACAAGCACAAACCAAACCATAAATACCCAACCCGAATTACAACAATATTTCCTACAATACTTTAAATCCCTATATACACCACATACACACCCGACTCAGACGCAGATACTAACCTGGGGACATGCTCCCTCCCCAACTCACAGCGAACAACAAGAATCACTCAACCACCCAATAACCCAACAGGAAATCTCTAAAGGTATCAAGTCACTAAGCAACACCAAAGCCCCGGGCCCAGACGACTTCTCAGCAGAATATTACAAACTACTAAACCCCCACATACTCTCCATCCTCACAGACCTATATAATAACATACTCACCCAAGATACCCATATCAAAAGCTTCAGTAATGTGTCGGGTTGGGGGTTAAAAAAAAAAAACTTTGTTGATGATTAGTCAAAATTGTTAAATATGGCTGCCATGAATATGGAAGAGTAGGTTGGTAGGCGTGTGCACTTGGATCAGTTTGGAAGTTAAAAAAACAAACTTTTTTGATTATTGATCAAAATTTGTTTTTTTTTACTTTAGTTACCCTTTAAGTATTGCAGCCACAGTAATGGATAAGTAGGTCAGTAGGCGTGTGTACCTGTGTCAGGTTGGAGGTTAAGAAAACAAACTTTTTTTAATGATTAGTCAAAACTTGCATTTTGACTATAGTTACCCTTTAAGTATGGCTGTCCCAGAAATGGGAGGGTAGGTCAGTAGGTGTGTGTACCTGGGTCTGGTTGAGGGGGTATGTCTTTTTTGTGTTTACAACCAGAAAACTATATTTTATTGAGGATAAATCAGTTAGCTTTTTTGACTTTAGTTACCCTTTAAGTAAGGCTGCCACAGGAATGGAAGGGTAGGTCAGTAGGTGTGTGTACCCATGTGAGGTTGGGGTATGTCTTTTTTTGTGTTTACAACCATAAAACTAACTTTTATTGAGGATATATCAAAATTTGTTTTTTTTACTTTATTTACCCTTTAAGTATGGCTGCCACAGGAGTAAAAGAGTAGGTCAGTAGGTGTGTGTTGGGGGTATGTGTTTTTCCCATCTATGACCATATAACTAACTTTTATGGATGATTGATCAAGATTAATTTTTTGACTATAGTTACCCTTTAAGAATGGCTTTAATGGGAATGGAAAAGTAGGTCAGTAGTTGTCCGTAGAAACAGCAAAAAGTGAGGGTACCACTCCAAAGTAAACTTAGATTTATTGAAGACCACACAACATATCACAACGTTTCGGGGAAAACTTGCCCCTTCCGCAAGTTTTCGAAACGTTGTGATATGTTGTGTGGTCTTCAATAAATTAAGTTTACTTTGGAGTGCTACCCTCGATTTTTGCTGTTCTTGTAACTAATATCCATCTACGGGTTGAATTACCTAGAGGAGTGAGCACCCACTTGTGGACGAGTGCAGAGGATCCTACTGTGAGTTTGCAGCATTTTTCCATACCGGTGTCTGTTGGGGGTTGGTGGTATCAGCGTTTGTGGTATGCCTGGAACAAAACTGTTTTGAAATATCCACATTTGAGTATTGTAACTATTATAATCTATGAGAAAAAATATCCCAAAATTCGCTGATAACGCCGTAATGCTTCCGCGGATTCCTTAGCTAGGTAATAGCACATTCTCCTATATGCCCCGCATGTCTGTACCGAATTTCATGTCTCTAGCACAAAACTGTGGGAAGAGATACAGTCCAAAAAAGCGGAAAAAAAAAACGGAGAAGAAGAAGAAAAAGAAGAAGAAATAGAAATAGAAAGAACAGTAATTTGGCTCTTCAAGCCAAATTTATAAAAATAACATGAGAAACAATATTGTGTCAAGGTTATTTGTCATACAAGCAAACGTGCTTAGTTAAAGGATAAAGTTTAAAAAAATTAATTAAAAAATGGAAAGTACCGGGGAGAGCGGTACGATTGATTTTTAAATTTTTTTTGTGAAATTGTTTTGTTAAGGAGCTACAGAACATACAGTTTTCATCTGCCAGGTTATTGCCACGTGCCTTACTGTGTGAAAGATAGTGCTGAAGCACTCTTGAAGCCTGTCAGAAAAGTTTTCTTCAAGCTGCTGTGTATGGGGGGCACCGCGCTGCCTAAGCAGCGATCCCTTGACTGAGGAGGGGGAGCTCACCTTAAGCCGTTCCCCTCCCCTGGAAGGGGTCTCCCTCTTGCTCTGGCGCTGTTGCGCGGCTTGGCCCGCCCGCCCACGGCCGGAATTGCGGCCATTGCATCCGTACCCAAGGATGCATTGGGGTGGGCGGGGCGTCGCGGCGTAGCAGCATCAGAGCGCGATGGCGTCACGGCGGGGCTGCGCCTAATAGTTCGGGCGCCAGGAGGGGAAGGCGCCATTTTAGGTTAGTTAGTAATAGGGAAAGTACTGCCCCACCCTCCCGGTCCCTTCTTTGTGCTACGCCTTGGTTTATGACTGACATATTGTTGGAAAAAAATAAGCAATGTTGTTCTTTTATATTCCTGTTATTTGTTAATTTAAAAAAAAAAAAAACATTATTTATGAGAAGTTTATATGGATATATATATATTATAATATGAAGAGCTTTGGTTTTGTTAAAAATGTTTGGGTCGTCACAGCGGGCAGTCAGATCCTTGTAAATAGGTATATTTAAAATAGGAGGTCTACATGCCCTCCTAACGGGAAGCTGGCATACTGACAGTGGGTGGTTTTGGAAATGCCTATATATATGGTTGTGGGGTTGCTATGGCAACCGCGGTTATGGTAATTTGCAAGGATCATCGACAAAACATCTTACGTCATTACCAATAAATGCTGTGGCCGTTAATTTCACCCAACACTCTTGTCTCTCTCTCGTTATTGTAAATGGAACCTTTATACCGCATGTAGGTTGGTTAAAATCTGGCGGGTGGACGACTTCCGCAATAATTCAGTCTACACAGGAAGCACTGCACAGTGCTTAAAGTCAGGAAAATATATCCATGGATAAATAGCAGAGAAAAAGAGACCAAGCACTCCACTAAGGCTAGTGTGTAAAGAACATCCCTTTATTAAGGCAAAAATAGTGCAATAGAAAATTTAAAAACACTTAAAAGTGGTAGATAGTGGTAGAACAACATGTGAACCATACAGTACTCAGAATAGTATAATGTAGACACAAACCCTATAGCTCAAAGAGGGTAAGATATCCCTTCTCCCTAACAATAATACTCATCTGTCACCACTCAAATTCACAGTCACCAGTCCACGGGGATATCAACGTAGGGTATAAATGCGAGCATGGAGGCTTGGTCCTGAGTGGTTCACATGGCAGATACACAGAAGGGAACGCTGAATATGTTTCGCACACCTGGCTTTCTCAGCAGCACAATAATATTGTGTATCAGAGGAGGTTAAATACCCTTACTATGATCATCCCTAATACACCACGTGCAGCGCTGTCACCATATTATGACGTCAACCATGAGCGACCTAGCAACGGTCGCTCGCAGAGTGACGTATACCATAACAAATGGAGATGTCAAAGAAGGGATACTCCCCCAAATTCCTAACCGCAATAAACGCATAGCACATATGAATAGGAAACAGAGAACTTAGAATAACAGAAAAGTATAACACTAGGTCTCCGCACACCCCTTTAACAAAAACTTAATGGTGCTGGGTGCTACTATAGGGCCATAGCCACTGGCCACTCAATCCTATAGCATAGAAAGAAAGAAACATATAGCGCACTCCAGTCTTCAACAGGTTTTGTGTATTTATTCACACATATAACGTTTCGGTACCAGTGTGGTACCTTCCTCAGATAACGTGATATAACAAAGTGCTCAGTGCATTTAAAAAACATATGTCTACAGGAAGTAACAGTGACCTCTAGTGATCTCATCAAACATTTCTTAACCCAAAAATTAAAAAGATGGGTTTCATTTCATATATAAATATAACCAGAATAAAAACATGTATAAAAATCTATAAAATTGCTGGTGCCATGATTATAATTGAATACATAAGTGATTAGTTGTGCTAAAAATGTGATAAAAAGTAATCGTAGAAAATACAGTTAATAAAAACAGTTAATAAAAAACATTCTGCTTAAGGATACATAGGATATACGATAAATATAACTTCTTGATACTATACTCATAATAACAATTAAAAAAGATAAGTAGTATAGTAATAAGCTCATCGGTCATTCAGAAAACATTTTAGTCCTAAATTCACATTCAACCCCCGTGGCTGTAATGCTCCTCATGTAAATATCCAATACGATTCCTTTCTCAAAAGCCTGTTATTTCTATTGCCGCCTCTTTTCTGCTGAAGAACCTGATCGATTACCATGCCCTTTAGTTCGTGTATTTGATGTTGTATTCCAGAAAATGTGCCGCCACTGGTGGTATATCCTTTTGTTCTGAACCTCCTTATCTTACGTTCCCATGCCAACTTAATATCACTTTTGTGTTTTGAAATCTTTTTTTGAAAGGTCCAATGGTCTTCCCTATGTAAATTTAGAGCAAGGACATTTGAGTAAATAAACGCATAAATCAGTGTTACATGTATAGTAGCCTTTAATGGAGTATGTTTTACCTCTATATGGATGTTGAAATTGTTCACCTGAATTAATGAGTTGCAAACGTTGCAATTATGACAACGATAACATCCCTCTGTTAGATAGTTTTGGTGTTGGTGTTAAATATTTCTGTGTTGGATTGCCTGTATTAAATATGAATAAATGGACCTTCCCTTTCTATATGTGGGAATAGGTTTTCCTGACTTCTTCACACAACTCTGTATCTCCCTGAATAATTGGCCAGTATTTCCTTACGCTTGATTAATAACATGAGAGGCTGTGGAATATTTTTGTATCATAGGTGTTCCTTGTCATGTACCTTTGTTGTATCGGTATGTGTGGCTGCTTGTATCTTTGCTTGTTTAATTCACTACGGTTTAACCCCTTTCCAAAAATTTCTTCTCCATTTTATTAAGTTGTATTTTTCTATCCTCCGGGCATTACATATACGATGAACTTGAGGAATTGTGACTGGGTAAACCTGTAAATACATGTTTTGGGTGAAAGCTATCTGCCCTCAATATGTGTGAATAAATACACAGAAACACTGTTGAAGACTGGATTGCGCTATATGTTCTTCTTTCTATGCTATAGAACTTAGATAACAGTCTACATAAACTAGCAATTTTGTCACATATACTGCTGTAACACACCACATCAAATTAGAATATGCAAATAGAGATCAAAATACATAGCAAGAAGCAAGCATCACACAAGGTAATACCCAGAATAGGGGGCCCGGTCCAAGCCAGGAAAAGTGGAGTTCTTTGCATCCTATAACAAGTTAAGTCCATTATACCGATATGTTAGACAATGTGACCACATTATATGTCCAATCAGTAGTGAATAGACAAATAAATATCGGCATGCAAAATTTAGTTCGTCAGACTGGAGGAAGTAATTGTACAAGGTCCAGTCAAAACTCATCAACAATATGCCAAATAATTGAATATCGAGTGTAAATGGAAATTTGTTATGTCTCTAAGGCAGGTAGGCCTGGTTATATAGTCAAGATATATTCCAAATATGAATAACAATGTCACAAATGAGCCAGGTAAGTATGACATAGATAACCAATCCATAAATCCTTCAGAGCTGGTAGATGACACTCAGAAATTAAGTTATACGAAAATCCTTAAAGGGCAACTATAGTGAAAAAAAAAACTTTGTCTGTATACAATGGATAGATCACTTAGTATAAGCTGCCTACTTTCATGTTTCTGTGTGGCTTCATTTCTTCACACTGGCAGAAGTTTGTACCAAGCTGTGTAGTCCCCCTCCCCTCTCTGTCTACTCCCCTCAAGCAGTGACGGGCTGTATACAGAGTCCGAGCATTGTCAGTTGAAAGGACTTTAAATGAAGTGCTGACATCTGTTGACCCCTCCCTTCCAGAGCTAGACTGCAAGCAATCAAAGTGTGGAATAAAGTAGCAATATGCTGAAGGGAGTGGCAGAGGGGGAGAGAGGACAAGTGGTGTCTGAATTGCTTTCCACGTAGTTCCTGAACTCTCCCCTGTTCTCTAACTTTGCTAATTGTTATTTATTTTTTACCTAAAGTTCATATCTCTCCCCGGCTTAGCTGAGATCATAATCACTGAAGAGAGTCAGTGTAACAGCAGCTTGTAGTGAGAGACCTTCACAAACACAGTGACACTGCTTGTTGTCCTGTTATATTTCAGTTGCTTTAGTCTATATATTTCATACATTGCACTGTGTGTCTTGTTTGCTATATAGTCTGTATTACTGTATTATATATACTGTATTAGTGTTCCATTTGAGTCACTGGTTTTGTATGTATATAAGATATTTTTTTTTGGGGGGGGGGCTGTTTTATAGTGTGTTATGCTCATATTACTGGGTTAATGGTTTATTGATTGTGTTTAGCACTACAGCATTTGACTATATGTTGCACATGGTATATATAGTGTGGGTGAGAGAGTGTGTGACAGTACTGCATGGGAGCTTTGGATTGTGTGGGTGTGTGCCTTTGAGTGACAGATGAGGTGTAGCAGCTCCTACAAACACAGCATATTCAAAGGCTTATATCTCGGGGACTATGAAGAATTTAAAGAATTTAATGGTACCCTGGTGGTTGGGATGACTTATAGGATACATTAGAAGAAATTAAAAAAAAACAATTTTCTCACTATAATTGCCCTTTAAGTAGCATCCAGCACATCAATCATAATCCAGTAAGTATAACCAGTGTTATTTCCTGCCAAGTGCCTTAAACAAATTGTCTCAAATCCAACACGAATTCCCAAAGTGCATCATCCACATACACTTCCATTTCTTAAAATAATCCCAAAATCAAGAGTCATGAACACTGAGGAGGGAGGTCCATAGTGGTATCCAAACCTCAGTCCAATAGAAATGGAAACAGGAGTTTCAAATGTTGAGCTCCCCCAGTTATTGAGGAGAATCTATAACAAATAAAATAATGAGGCAAAAAGAAGGACAATTGGGGAAAGTTCATATGAAGGGAAAAAAATCTAATTCTTCATTAAGTCCATAAAGCTTCTTCAAGCTGCTGCACATCATAGAAATCATATTGGGAGGTAGAAAGTACTGATCCTATCTAACTGTACAAGATGGAATGTGAGACAATGAAAGTTACAAGTATTGTACTCTTTTTGCACTGCTGTCATTGCCAGTTATGAGTAAAGTAAGCCATATCTAAGGAGTAATGAAAAGTAAAAGTGGACAGGTGTGATGTATAATATACTAACAAATACCATTTAAAATCCTACCAAGGAAAGTAAATCTTTATATCTTACCCAAAAGCTACAATTTTAGCTTTCGCTCTCCTACATAGCTAGTGAGTTGATGTGAATTGTGTAATTTATCCAGGGGTGCAAGGCCAATTTTTGGAGTTAATGTTGCACTAACCATTATAATATTGTTTAGTGCAAAGTTAACACCATCTATATGTCTTTTATTAGTATTTTAAACTGATATCAAAGGGCATGTCCACCCTTCTAAAAAAAATGTATATGTTGTAGGGCTTCCTCCCCCAGCCCCAACCGCATTATTATCATGGCCCTACAACATATAAAAGGAGGAGGGAGACCAAAACGGGAGGGAGATGGAGGGAGAGAGAGGGGGGGAGGGCTGCAATGTGCATGGCAAAATTCTCCCGGAGGGGAGACAGGAGGCAGAGTCCTATATGGACTCTGCTAGGCTCCCGGTGGCCATTTTTTTGGAGTTTGGGGGAACATATCTGTTGTATTCAATTAGATCAACTAGACTTGAAGTTTAGTTCTTGAAGACGTTTCGCTAGTCATCCGACTGGCTTTCTCAATTCAACAATTATGTACCCTGGAAAATCCCAATTAGCATATCACAGTGTTAAGGGCGTGATTGGATAGTGGCTAAGAGGTGTTATAGGAACGCCCAGAGTAAGGTGTCAAAACAGCATTGTACATGGCAGACAGTTGGTGTCGAACCCCCCCACCTCTATTTAGGCTTGGTTTCTTTATTTTCACATAAATGGCCTCCTTAACACCTCTTTTGAACCAGTCACATTCCTTTGCCAATATGTTAACATTACAATCTTCAACGGTATGTCCTTTATCCTTAAGATGCAGGTACACGGCTGAGTCCTGACCCGAGGAATTGGCTCTTCTGTGCTGGGCCATACGTTGATGCAGTTGCTGTTTGGTCTCCCCCACATACAAACCAGAGCATTCTTCACTGCACTGCACTGCATATATTATGTCGCTTTTCTTGTGTTTCGGTATTGGGTCTTTTGGATGTACCAATTACTGCCTCAGTGTTTTGTTTGGTTTAAAGCAGACAGGGATACGGTGTTTTTTGAAAATTCTTCTTAATTTCTCGGAGACCCCTGCTACATTTGGGATGACCATGTTCTTCCACCTGTCTTGCTTTTCCCCTTCACTGTTGGTATTTGTGTTCTAGTAGATAACTAGTAGATAACTAGGGGTTCTAGTAGATAACAGACCTTGCTATAACAGTGCAAGGCAGCAAAGGCTAGAGCTACTGTAACAAGATATTGTATAAAGAGGTGAATAGATTCCTGGGATGACCATGTTCTTTCTCCTGTCTTGCTTTTCCCCTTCACTGTATTTGTGTTCTTTTCTTTCCTTCTACTTCTTTTGACAAAGGCCCTTGTGGATATCCAGACTGGGCCTTTGTCAAAAGAAGTAGAAGGAAAGAAAAGAACACGAATACCAACAGTGAAGGGGAAAAGCAAGACAGGAGAAAGAACATGGTCATCCCAGGAATCTATTCACCTCTTTATACAATATCTTGTTACAGGAGCTATAGCCTTTGCTGCCTTGCATTGTTATAGCAAGGTCTGTTATCTACTAGAACCCCCAAATCTTCTTCCAACAGAGATTTGCTTAGCACAGAACCATTTAAAGTACAGACAGCACAAGGATTGTTAAACCCCATATGCTTCACCTTACATTTGTCAACATTGAATCTCATTTGCCACTTTGCATCCCGTTATGATAATCTATCTAGGTCCACCAGCAGCAATTGCATATTATTAAAAATTTCCAAATCTCTACAAAGCTTTGTGTCATCAGCAAACACAGAGACCTCATTCGCAATACAAACTTCTAAACCAATTATAAACAGATTCAATATTAGTGGCCCCAGTACAGAACCCTAAGGCACTCCACTTAGAACTTTAGTTGTCCATGTTACAGTATTAAACGCCATAGCAAAATCTAAATGTACCACATCTACTGCTATGCCAGAATCTGAATTCTAACATCTTCATAAAAACCAAGCAAGTAAGCTTGACAAGATCTTTTTCATAAATCCATGCTCATTACTTATAAGTTTATTCCTTGAGACATAATCCAGAATATGATTTTCACTGTCTTTCCAACCACTTTTGCTACACTTACAGGTCTATGGTTACCAGGCTGTGAATGACTAGGGTTTTTCCATTTAACTCAGACTCTACTAAGACAAACAAAAATCCCCTAGCTTTGGCCTGGTACCCAACTATGGTACACTTGTGAAACACACCCAAAACATAAACAAAGATCAGGTCGCTGGTATTATCATTCATAATATACTGTATAAAATTTCTAATTTTCGATATTTTCAATTCAATGGTCATCTATGTGTGTGAGACCACACAGGCTATAAAATCTAGGATATTACAGCACTGTTCCTGAACAAACTGTGTTGAGGCATTTAGATTGGTCAGTCTGAGTCTCAAGTGAAATTCATGGTGGTTGAGTCAGTGGATCACCCCAGGAGAGAGGGTGACAGGGAGTTGTTAAGAAAGAGGGAGGTGATGTGGATCACAAGGCTTAATGCCTTGACACCACATGATCTGAATGTTGACTATGATCTGTATGTATTTATATAATACATGCAGGTATAGGGATATTTATCTTATTTTTCTTTTTTGCAGATATGTGTGATGTTAATTAATAGCTATACATATGATTAATACTAAATAATTGTTACTTTTTAATTGTATGATGTATACTGTGATAGGGGTTGGTATAGCTATGTAAATTATGTGCAAGACATGTGTATAGGTAATTTCCTATGTGTAAGGTATTTCATTTCCTGTTTGTATAGATATATAAAGACACTGATTATTTGTAACAATTTATAGCTTAAAGGGGAAGTTCAGAGCAAATACATATGCTTTTAAGAAAAAAAGAAGTATTTTCCATCCTAATTTTTTTTACATTTATTTCCCAAGGGTATAAATTTAGATGTGAACTGTCTTAAAATCCCCTTAAACACAGTCCACTTCTGTTCAGTACCTTTACCTGATAATACATTATCCCAGTTGACATTCTGAAGAGCTACTTTTAACCTGGGAAAATTTGCTTTTCCCAAAATTAAAAGTCCTTGGTAACCCAGCACACTTTTCTTTTTGATAACAAAGTCCAAATGCCACTATTTCATGGTCACTATTCCCTAAGCCTCCAGTTACCTTTATATCTATAATACACTCCACGATATTAGATATTACCAGATCCAACAGAGCTCAACCACTTGTGAGAGAAAATTATCCTGTAGCACATTCAGGAACACATCGCCCTTATCTGTTTTGGCAGTTCCACTCCACCAATCAATATCAGGGTAATTAAAGTCCCCCATAATGAGTACACTCCCCAAACTTGCAGCCCTTGCCAACTGCACATGAAGCTGACTGCCTTCCTCCCTGTTAGCATTTGGCAGCTTATAGCAGACACCAAAAAATGTTGCCTAATTCCACCCATATTGCCTCCGCTTTAACATCCATATCAACCTAATGACCTGCCCATTCAGCATTTTGTCAGTGTATAAATAAATGCTTCCAAAATACTGACTCCCCGTTTGCAGGACCCCTAATAGAGACCGTTATGGTCTTGCTCTTGACCCAGCGCCTGGGTTGATTCATTTGCTCAGTAGAGATCTGAACATGTTTGACCCATCCAATCAGTATAAATTACTGGTAGTTCCAAGGTAGTGTGCATTCTGGGAAGAAGAAGGCCCGATACAGAACCTGAAATAGCTGCTCATTAATGTCAGTAGGGAATAGCAAGGGGTATAAATGACTGATTTTTCAAATGGAAGACAGTATGTAGAATAACTAGGTGAGCACAACATAAACTAATAATTAAAAAAATAATGATATTTTCCACTGAACTCCAAAATATCTCTTTTTTTGTTTATTGGCTATATGTGATATTAAAAGCCTTTTATTGCAATGTGGCACCTTTAAGTGGTGGGGGTCTAGTGCTGGCCATGCTTGATGTGGCCAGCCTATACACCTCTGTTCCCCATAGTTAGGGGATGTCTGCCAGTAGGAGACTACTGGAAGACTGCGGGAAGTACAGATTACTTTTTTATGTCGCTTCTTGAAATTGTTATAACAAAGACAAATTTTATCTGCAGTTAAGGGGAACTGCTAAGGGATCGAACCTTGCCCCTGGCTATGCTTAATCCTTCATGAGGTGGTTTGAGGAGGAGTTTGTATATTATAACATGTCTTTCACCATCCAGTGTTTGGCATGGTTTAGATATATACAGTAGATTATATTTTTCTCATCTGGCAGTGTGACGTCCAATCCCTACAATTGTTCTACACTGATATAAATAGTGTCCATGACAATATTAAATTTAGCTTGACATATGATATGGATAGTGTACAATTTTTGGATATTAAAGGATATGTCCACCCTTATTTCTATTTTTTATATTGCCTTCCCCCTGGTCCCCCAGCCCCAACTGCATGGTTTTTATTTTTAGAAAGCCCCCCAAACTTTTACTTACCTCCCCTCTTTCCTTCACCGCGCTGCCAGCCCTCTGTTTGCGAGAATGCAAGCAGAGGGGCGGGAGCGGCAGTCGCGTCTGTGATTTGCTGAGCGGCAGCCAATCACGGACGCGGCTGCCGGTCATTCAGTGCAGCGGAGGAAAGAGGAGAGGTAAGTAAGAGTTTGGGGAGCTTTCTAAAAATAAAAACCATGCGGTTGGGGCTGGGAGACCAGGGGGATTACTATATTACAGGGGTTTTATGCTAGGGGGAGGGATAGTAGAACGGGAGAGAGAGGGAGGGAGAGGGAGGGGGAGGGAGGGGGAGAAGGGCTGCAGTACGCATGCCAAACTTCTCCCGGAGGCCAGGTAGGAGGCAGAGTCCTATATGGACTCTGCTAGCCTCCTGGTGGGCAGTTTTTGGGACTTTGCGGGGGGACTACAGGAGCACCCTATGGAGCTGGGATGTGAGGTAAGGATTACACTACACTACATGATGGGGCCAGTAGTTGGGGGGATTATAGTTTTGGGGGTGGACAGGCCCTTTAAATTTAACTAGAAAAATGGTTGGAATAGTTATACTCCAAACCTACTGACCACAAATAACTTACATTATGATATTGGACATCTGGTACATGTATTTATTTTGTCCATCTATTTTTCTCTTTTGCAGATATGTGTGTTGTTAATTATTAACTAATAGTAAAATACTTTTTTATTTGCAAAGTGGCAGTACTGTGCTTATTTATATAAGTCTGGATTCTGTTTAAATCCACTAAAATACCAGTAAGATTTTATAAACACTTGCTATTTGTTAGATGACAAAAGGATCAAAGTTCTGTTTGCTCTGATGACGCCTGTATTTAGTCATGTGTTTATCTTGTAGGTGCCACAACAATTTATATGATTTCTGACATCTCCCACGACTCTAAATGAATTCAAGGTCGATAAACCCAAACAACTGTTTTTTTGTTTGTTGTAGAATAATTTTTACTTTTTTACTTCTCATCTCATCTTTACAACTTTTTGTGAAAACTTATAAAAAGGAAAAAAAAACTTTCAAAGGCTCACTTCAGATATATTCATTAGATACATTTTTTTCCTTATATTAGATAATTTCTTCAGGACTTATTTCTGTAGGGGAAAGACAGTACTCGACTTTTTATTTTACTTGACTGCACTATGCAGATACATAGTCCAGGTATATAGCTGCCCAAGGCTGTATCTGACAATCGATACTCACCAAAAGTGATCAAGCACTGTGGTCCCTTTATCCCAGTGATTGCCACAAGTCATGCAGGTGGGACTAGTGTGATGTAGAATCTGATCATCTGATCAGTGGTTCAGAAGCACAGTATGCAGCAAGTGGCTAGCAAAATGATCCTTTTTTTGGCAAACACATGCTTGGGAAAAAAAATCTTACTGAATGTTCACAAAGCTGATTTCATGGCTAGGTTTGACAACAAACTATGCAAAACTTCTGCACTTGGTTCCCAATAAAGCACAAAAAATTCTGAATTCTTTAAGATATCTGCTTATCATTAACTGTATAATACTTTTTTATTACTATACGTCTAGATGCATTAGAAAGCAATAAGTATTTTGCAAATGTCAAAATCCTTATATAAAGTTTTGTATTTGAGGGTCAGTTGAAACCACATAACTAATGGAAAGAGTGAGGTCTCCAAGGGGTCCAAGTTACTCACACAGTTCACTTTCAGGATGAGGCTAGAGAGTACAAGTTAAAGTAAAGTACAAAAACCACAAGAGACTGAGAGAGGTGTAATCCCAGACATACTAAAAGTTAGGAGTTGGTGGCACAGTTCGTGGTCAAGGTACAGGTAAAAGGTTGTCAACAGGGTTCCATCCAGGATAGTTAGGGAAAATTCAGGAGTAGGATTAGGGAGCAGAATAATAGAGAAGGTATGAAGTCCGAAACTGGATACTGAAGCTGGAGACCAGACTTGGATTCAGGATACTGGAATGGTGAATGGAGCATTACATTGGAACAGGATACTAGAATGGAGACTGTAGTTGGTTACTGGAGCTAGATACTGGAACATGATACTAGATAATTGAGCTGGATACTGAAACTGGATACAAGAACGTATTATTGGATACTGGAACTGGATACTGAAAGAGAGATTGGAACTGGATACAATGTTAGTTGTTCTGGAAGACATCACCCCTCCTGTAGTAGTGCTAGACTAGAGCTGCAGGTAAGTTCCTTACAACTAATTAGCAAATAATAATTAGGAAATTAAAAAGGTTGAACAAAATCAACTTTTGGATAAAAAGTTTCGTGTTATTCATACAAAATTATTTTTCCTTTTATATGAAAAAAAAAGGACAAGATTTTGGCATGACTGACCAAAATATCAGTCAGTCAGGCCAAATTATCAGCCCATGTACCAACAAGATGGGGGCAAACCCCATCTTGTTAGTCTTTTTACTGTTATTATATTTTTTTAATTATTTATTAATTCAATTGTTTTTCTTTTTTCACGAAGAGATTTTTCATATTCAGGTTTTGCTTGATTGTTTTTTATTACATATAAAAGCTTGCTACTATTTTATACTGTTGTCTGTGCCACATGATCTCAAAGGGTAGTAATGAATCTTGGTTTCTAAACAAACCTGGTTTCGATTTGGAACTGCCGTTTTCAAAAATCTGTGGATCCAACATTTTTTTTTCTTATATTTTTATAACTTTATTGAAAATTTAAAAATCCAAAAATTCCTCAAATGTGCACCCCCACACCAATAAAAACTAAAATTAAATAATTCACTAAATATAGGAGGAAACAGGGAATCTGAAACTTGTACATTCAGGGGCTGGTGCAAAGGTGTATAGAGTTTGCCTGTACTTTTAACCTGCAGCAAGCAATCAGATTGCAACGAGATAACTAAAATAATCCAGTAAAAAAACTAACATTTGACTGGTTGTCAGATAATAAAATGAATAACAAGGGCAAACTTTTCCACCTCCTCGATCAAACCTTCATTGCTTTGTTTTGTCAATGACTTTTCCCTTTTCACACAGGTAAATATTTGATGTCTCATTTTAGCTTTAGTGTCGTACTAGCCCACCCAAGAGGTTACAGGGGAAACCCCCAGGGGCCCAATGATATAATCCTTAATTTTTTTAATACAACTTGTTTCTAAGCTAGAATGTATGTTATTCACAGTGACTGGAAAATAAAAAACATTTTTTTTGCTGAATTGCATGCTCTCTGAACATCCTTTAGAATTGAAGCCAAATTTAAAAGAAGAGATAACTGGTGATATGGATGATAAAGTGGAGGCAATATGGGTGGAATTAGGCAACAGGAAAGGGGGTAATGTCATTGTTGGTGTCTGCTATAAGCCGCCAAATGCTAGCAGAGAGGAGGTGAGTCAACTTCATATGCAGTTGGCAAGGGCTGCAAGTTTGGGGAGTGTGCTCATTATGGGGGACTTCAATTACCCTGACATTGATTGGTGTGGTGGAACTGCCATCACAGAAAAAGGCGATGAGTTCCTGAATTTGCTGCAGGATAATTTTCTCTCACAGGTGGTTGAGGTTCCTACTAGAAAAGGAGCTCTGTTGGATCTGGTAATATCTAACATTGTGGAGCGCATTATAGATATAAAGGTAACTGGAGGCTTAGCCGGGTATGAAGTCCCCCATAATGAGCACCCTCCCCAAACTTGCAGCCCTTGCCAACTGCATATGAAGTTGACCACCTCCTCTCTGCTAGCATTTGGCGCTTATACAGACACCAACAATGACATTACCCCCTTTCCTGTTGCCTAATTCCACCCATATTGCCTCCACTTTATCATCCTATCACCAGTTATCTCTTCTTTTAAATTTGGCTTCAATTCTAAAGGTGTTCAGAGAGCATGCAATTCAGCAAAAAAAATGTTTTTTATTTTCCAGTCACTGTGAATCATACATTCTATCTAGAAACAAGTTGTATTAAAAAATTAAGGATTATATCATTGGGCCCCTGGGGGTTTCCCCTGTAACCTCTTGGGTGGGCTAGTACGACACTAAAGCTATGAGACATCAATATTTACCTGTGTGAAAAGGGAAAAGTCATTGACAAAACAAAGCAATGAAGGTTTGATCGAAGGAGGTGGAAAAGTTTGCCCTTGTTATTCATTTTATTATCTGACACCAGTCAAATGTTAGTTTTTTTACTGGATTATTTTAGTTCTTCGTTGCAATCTGATGGCTTGCCAGGTTAAAAGTACAGGCAAACTCTATACACCTTTGCACCAGCCCCTGAATGTACAAGTTTCAGATTCCCTGTTTCCTCCTATATTTAGTGAATTAATTAATAATTTATAATTTAATAAAAAGTTTTTTTTTTTAACTTGAGCTGATATTCCCTGTCTCCAACATCACAAGAGTCTCTTTAGGAAGATGGCCCTGTGAAATAAAGTATTATTTAAATTATACAGATATTCATTGACTTCCTGTAATGCATTGAACGTATCCAAACTAATGACCTGTTGACTATCTATAAACTGATGTATGTAAATTGCTGTATAATTATACAGATAAAATAAATATTAACATATCAAACTATCCTCAATGATACACCTTTGCGCTAATATTAATTACATTTGATTTTGAAGTATTATGAAATTCTGTAATCACTATATTTAAGTCTTTGCTTTCAAGTAATCACAAAACGTTATATATAGCTATTGCCATTACTATAAAACAATGCTGTATCATCCCCTGGACAAGACCTGCTTTACATCTAAGGAGCCTATAGACACAAAAATCCATCCTTAAACCCACCCCTCAATGCAGGCCAAGCAGACACATTTTTTAACTTTAATTTACTTTAAATTAACCGTGCAGTATTGCACAATAGATTAAACTGCCAGCAGTGGGGCATAAAAAGGGATAGAAACTCCTTGATACATTAGGTGAAGACAATCCCAGCCCTCCCCCATTGCTGTTACAGCTCCTCCCTCTTTTTCCACCTGCCACTCCACCCGCTTTTCTTTTCACTTTTACGATTACTCGAATACATTTTTTTCGGTACTATCCTGGACTGGTAAATAACTTATTTCTCATCTTTCGTTTGCTTCTTATTCTGGTACCCTGGTGTCCTTTAAAAAAACTATTATGTGATATGTTTTGCATGATTTCTTATTTTATGTTTTAAATATTTGAAATGTTAAATAAATACACAGATTACAGAAAAGGGAAGAGAGAGCTTCCCCAGGAATCCACTGTGTTGCTCTTGCTACTGAGATATGTTAAATCTGTCCCTATCTCTGTATATAACAAACATATTCCATTGATTATTATCAAGACCAATTAGATCACTTACAATCCCTTAGATGCATAGATGGTCATATAACTTGTCTCCAAGTCCCCCGAAAATACTGTTCATATCCTGTTTGCTAATTGGCACAGCTGTTGTCCATTCATTTCACACTGAGCAGTATCATAGTGCTGGCATCCCATTTAATTTCTCCCTATGCAACCGATCCAGTCCATAACTGCTCCTGCGACCACATGTGAGGAAAATCTGAGCTCCACCAGAGGTTGCACTGCAGACAGTGAAATAAAAATAAAAAGTTTTTGTGAAATGCAGTATTCATAAGCTTTATTTTCTTCATTCCTGTTCTGATTAATGATGTTTTGCTTTGTCTTTAAAACTTTATTGCCCTCATTATATGCCATCTTTCTCAAATCTCAAAAGCCTTTATGTATATTGCTTTCTCCCTTTTCCATTCGAGCACTTTAAGAATTCCAGTCATGGTCAAATTACCCTGATTAGAATATATTCTCAATTCCTTAATCCACAAACTTTCACATAATTCTATTTTGATTTGATTTTCCTTGTATGTCCAGTACCTGTGAGTTCATTGGTTGGTTCAGAGAATGCTAGGAACTTGTCCCTGTCCTGACTTGACATCATACTGTCTGACCTGGCTGGAAGGTAGTGGTTGGGTACAGTGTAGTGAAGTATGTGCTGATGATGCTGCTGATCTCGGTTCCCTGCCGCCATTGCTTCCTCTGAGGGTGAAATACAAATTTATAATATAAAACTTTAGAAATTGGCTAGTACGTTGCTCTTATTTTACAATAAATCGATTGATACAAAAAAAAAAATCAGAATATGACTTTTACATGTTAAACTGACAGATCTTTATTGGAACCAGAACAATAGGTGTAGTAGCACGTAAATATTCAAACAAAACACATTCCCCTTGAATACAAAAAAAATCCATTTATTTCCATATTCACCCCCTCTCCAAGAGCCCAAAATGGCTTACAACTTGTGCTTTTTTTCAGGGACATCCAACCAGCTACAATCCAGTGCCTTAAACTACATCTACCAGCATCAATGTGTATTGTAGTTTAATAAGAACTAACAGACTGCAGTATGACCATGACTATAAGGTTTCCAAATTATTTTTTTTTTATTAACTAATATAGAAATACATGCAATATCAGAAATACAAGAGATTAGCAACAAAAAAAACCTTTTTTTATTTCTTAAACTTATCCTAATAAGTTTAGAACAAGCTTCCCGAGTCTTACTTGTACATCCAATGGTTAAAAGCATCATGACATTTGATTAAAATATATTAATTTCTTGGAAAGTGCAATGCTTATGATAAATAGCAATGAATCGTTACTGTACCTTTGCAATTTTCCAGCAGTAAACTAATCCAAAGGAAATGTAAAAGCAGCCAGTGGCAGAGTGAAACTAATTTTACAACACATTGTTTTTTCTATGTATATACCTGTAACTCAACCCCGCCTTGATCCATATAGATAGAGAAGAAAGGGACTTTCCCCAGGTGCTTGCTATGAGTTCAGCTGCATAAAAATTTGCATAGTACACAGGGTTATCTGAGCGTGCTGGGAAAATATGGGCAGGTGGTTTCATGATTTGCTGAGAAGCTCAAGGTATAAACACTATGTAATGTCTGCTAGACTGAGAATTGCTACTAAATTCACATATGATGTAAGGTAGCTGTTTAGTTTTTTTTTACGTCTGTTTCTTTAATAGATATAAAACATATATAAGTATTTAAATTGTTTCCATAAATATTGCTGTTTAATAATATGTCAGACAAAACCAAACTTTTCTGGTATCCGTAAACATCTCCCTTTAGCAGGAACGCTAATAAATAATGCTATATAAACAAGCTTCTTGAAAGATAGGTGATGCAGTTAAAGTAAGCATTAGGCTGGGTACACACAAGGTACAAAACCGATATTTCAGGTTAGAATTATTGGTGGTACTATGTGAGTTGTGACCTTCGGCCAAATGAGATGAAAGTTCAATTGGACGTGTGGTAAATTTTGTTCTCATGCTGTGAAACATAGTTTAGCGGAATTTTTGCTGTAAACAATATTTTGACTCACCCATCATGGCCAATCATGATTGCTTTGTGGTACAGTATTACACATGCTATCGCAGTAATAAACTGACCTGATAGTAGAACAGTTTGCCCAATAAGTTCAGTTTATTTGTAGACTTTGAGCCTTTCATGTTAATGCTGTGCTATTTGGTTGACAAGTCAACAAGCCAGCTGGTTCAGTTGGAGGACCCATGAGATAGAGGTAGAAGGGCAACAGATTCCAGAGATACAGCAAATGGCCGAAGCCTCACTTAAAAGAAACTGTTAAAGGTTTTATAATTGGGAGTACATTTTCTGTTATCTTTTTTCAACCCATAAACCGTGCTCATCCCATTTCAAATTACAGTAATTAGCTGGATGAATTTATACGAGCTGACTAATCATGTTAATGCAGGTAGTATTGGGCATGCTTGCTGTTAAAAACAGTTGAAAAGTTATTAATTAACAGGACAAAACAAAAAAGACACATGGAGATTGCCACCTGAAAATGTACAAGGAGACACTAAATATGTAAATAATGATGTCCTGGTACCTACTTAATGTAAAATTAACACTTAAATTCCATTTTGTTTGTAATATTTGGCAATAGAACATAAAATATTTACAGTACTTCATGTTTGGGATGTCTAGCTTTAAGTTAAAAAGATTTTCAGGGCTAGTAATACCATATTCAAAAAAGGTAGTCGTTCACAGCTGGATACTATAGACCTGTAAGCCTGACATCAGTGGAGGGAAGGTGATGGAAACTTTGTTAAGGGATCATATCCTTGACTTGTCCAGAGATCATCTTATTAGTAGTAGTCAGCATGGATTTATGAGAAATAGATCATGCCAGACAAATTTAATTGGTTTTATGAAGAAGTGGAGTAAGAAGTTATTCAGCCACAGCTGTGGATGTGTTATATTTGGATTTTGCAAAAGCCTTTGATACTGTGCCACAAGGCGACTAATGTATAAACTGAGGACTGTTGGCCTTGAGAAAACCTTTGTTCATGGATAGAGAACTGGTTATTTGGACCGCAAAACAGAGAGTGGTGGTTAATGAGCTACATCTATGTGGGCTAAAGTTCTAAGCGGAGTTCCTCAGGGTTCTGTACGTGGGGCCGCTTCTGTTTAATCTGTTTATAAATGACTAGAAGGGGGATTGAGAGCAGGTCTTGTGTTTGCTGATGACACTAAATTATGCAGAGCTTTGGAAACTTCCAAGATGTGCAAGTGCTGCAAGCAGACCTAGATAGATTATCAAAATGGGCAGCAGAATGGCAGATGAGATTCAATGTTGTAAATGTAAGGTGATGCATTTGGGATTTAATAATCCCTGTGCCACCTCACCCATAAATAACTCTGTGTAAGTGCATCTGAATGGAAAGATTTGGGGGTTCTGGTAGATAACAGACTTAGCTGTAGCAAACACATGCCAGGTAGCAACAGCTAGAGCTAGCAAGAATTGTCTGTATAAAGAGGGGAATGGAATCAAGAGAGAAAAATATTATTCTCCCTCTTTACAAGGCACTGGTAAGGCCACATTTGGAATATGCGGTGCAGTTTTGGAATCCATATACAAAAGGGACATCTTGGAATTGAGGCAGTTCAGAGAAGGGCAACTAAATTAATAAGGGGAATGGAGGGGCTTGATATATGCAGGCAGATTAGACAAGTTAGGGCTGTTTACATTGGAGAAGCGGGCGGTGGTGCGGGGGGACATGATAACCTATCAAAAATATATTAAGGCCCATACAGTGAACTCTCTGGTGCATTGTCACTAATAGGTCATATCAGAGGACTCGTGGACATCTTTAAGGTTGGAAGAAAGAAGTTTCATTTCAGGTTAGGAGAGGTTTTTTACAGTGAGAACGTGTGAAACTGTGGAACTGTCTTCCAGCAGAGGTGGAATGGCAAGTTCATTGAATAACTTTAAAAAAGGCCTGGATAAGTTCCTAAAACTAAAAAATATTGAGAATTACTGGTATTAATGCATATAGATCTGGTTGATCCAGGGGATACTTTCCGATTGCCGTTTGGAGTCAGGAAGGAATTTTTCCCCCCTTTTTAGCTGGGGTTTTTTGCCTTCCTCTGGATCAACTGTTAGGTAGGGTTAAAAAAAAAAAAAAAGGGAATAGTTGGACTTGATGGACGAATGTCTTATATTCAACCTTAATACTATGTTACTATGTTACATGTATGAGAGCTGTTATCGGCTTTTTGTCTTAAAATCACGTTAACACATGTATTAAGGGTTTAAGTGACTTAAGACATAACTTGCGACCGTGTTGCGCAACCACCCACAAGATATGTACTGAGCCAAAACCACTCTTTAAAGGACAAGTCCAGCCCTAAAATGAAAACTTACATCAGGTAAATCACCCCCCAAAACCCTAAACGGTTAATAGTTTAAAATCTGAATATATAAGTCTAACCTGAAATCCTGCACAATGTCCTGTTGCCCCTATTTCTGCTTCCTGGTTCTTCCAGTTAGCAACTGTCAGTTATGGATTTGACAGTTGACATCACAGCCAATGACTGAATGCTAATCCCCTATCTGCCTTTCTGAGCATGCCCAGGCTCAGTACAGACTCAGTACAGGTTCTAAATTGCTCAGTTCTCCATGATGCATCCCAGAAGCATAGCAGGCATACAGTAATGAATTCATAGGATATATATGGTATATCAACATGTTTAAAGAGGCCATTCTTTCTAAAAGATGTTCTTATGAGGGTGGAGTGTCCTTAAGACAATAACTTTAACGCCAGCAAGATAGCTGGCGTTAAAGTTTCAGAATGGGTAACCCCATTGCTATGCACTGAGAGCCGTATCATCTCATTGTCTAGAGGAGGCAATAAGAGTGATAACTCTTAGTACAGAGCCATTGAAAGTGCAAAGTTAGGTGCAAATACATATGCTTTCAAATTTAATCTGCTATAACATACACCCACACCCACACAGAGTAGTGTCTCAAATTGCAAACATTTCTCTATCCTCTATCTATATATGTCTGTAATGTTAATGTTTGTAAGCATAGTGGTCATATATATAAAAGGTTAATGATATGTTATATTAGCCGTGGAGTTTAGTTCATGCTAATGCTATGCCAGGACAATACGGTAAGCATAAGGAGATAAGTTCTCATCGTGCTACTGTGTGACTGTGCCCTTTTGTGTGGACCAGTTCCCCAACTGTCCCTAAAGTATAAATATGTTCCCTCCCATTGTTTAGTCCTGTTTCAGACTACAATCCTTGCACTTTGTGATTACCTCAAAATGTAAACACTGCAGCTAACTAAGAGCCAGTGAAAGGGGGATTATGGTTACTTTTTGTACCCCCATAAAATTGCCCATGGATCATAGCAAGAGGAACATGTGGGCATCTGTTAGGATTAGAAAAAAAAACACATTTAGTCATCTGGTGTGAAAGTGTTTTGGTAAAAAACAGTCGTTTTCCAGTGGAAAAGGGAGAGTCCCTAAAAGAGGACTAGATGCCTTTACAGAATCAAAGAAATGTAAACATACTAGCAATATACACAAAGGGGTATATAGTATAAGTGCAGTATAGCTATTTTATAATAAAGTTTTACCTTGATGTAAAAAAAAAAACAGCACGGTGCAGTAATCACAGGTGTAAAATACGCCAACAAAGCATATTTTTCAGCATCCACTTTATACTGCCAGTGAGACACAAGATACGGATGCAGCATTAGAGACCGTGAAAGCCTAGATCCTAGCTTTATTTGCCACATTATTTTTACACTTTTTGAAAATATTTTACTTTTATCCACACAAAATATCTTCAACCTCTTGATATGCCAAGTCAACATAGGCCCAGGGGTATCACACAATATTATACCTTACAAAACCTCCTATACTATTAGGTTTACTCTGTTTACGTATGCACTCTGTACATGGTTTCAGACACTTCTTTATTTGCCTAGAAAAGGATTTTTAAAACCAACAGACTTTTTTTATATAAGGCTCAGTGGTTGCAGCGCTGAAGTCCTGAGTTCGATTCCACCCTTGGACACATCTGAAGGAGTTTGTATGTTCTCCCATGCTTGCGTCGGTTTCCTCCGGCACTCCTGTTTCCCCCAAATAATAAAGACATACTGATAGATTGTATGTGTCAAATAAATGTGCTTAGATTGTAAGCTTTCGGGGCAGGGCCTGGTGTGAATGTATACATGTAATTGTAAAGTGTACGGAATATGTTGGCGCATATAAATCCACAATAATAAATAGTAATTGACATGGTGCTACAGTATATCACAGGCTTTTGAAAACTAAATATAAAATATACAAAACTTACTTAAGTCTAAGTAGTCTGAAGTTAAAGAAGGTTAATATTGTGGATAAAGCAAATATTTTTTAGATACACCCACAAAAACCCCACAAAAATATTAATGGAAATATAATCTAAATTGCAATAAAGCACTTTGCACATTTTTTGTGTGTTGTAGCACAACGCACATAGTAGGGTATGTGATAATGCAGTGGCAATCCTTTTTATAAAATCAATGTGTCTTGTTTAGCCTCATTCAACAGTGCATTACTATACCATGCTGCATGCTTTTTTTTTGCCTGCGAATAATAGTGGAAACCAATACAAGTCTGGGACTGTGGATATAATTGCAAAATAATGCTTTTTACAACGTTGAAATGTATGGTTTGAGATGATCCACAATCACTAGCAAGCTTCCGCTTTTTACAGAGTGTAAACAAGCCTAAGTTTAGATGGTTTAAGGTTCATTTCTCTGAATATTCAACACAAAACTGTAACCAGTGAACATAGTTTGATTGTTATGTTAAAGATACAACTTATTATTTTCTAAAACTTAATCATGTTCAATGACAATGTTTAAATAGTATAGTATTTGGTTGAATAAATAATATGTCCATCCAGTCCAACCCATCAGCAATTTATCATTTCCTGCTAACTGTTGATCCGAGGAAGGCAAAAAACCCAACCAAATTTTTGAAGGGAAAAAAATTCCTTCCTGACTCCAAGTGGCAATCGGAAATTTCCCTGGATCAACTCTACTTTATGTATCAATACCAGTAACTTGCAACATTCCTGTTTGCAGAAACTCATCCAGCTTTTTTTTTAAACTGACCAATGAACCTGCCATAACAACGTCCATGGAAGAACAGTTCCATAGCTTTACCGTTCTCACAGTGAAAAACCCTTTCTGAACTTGAAGCCTTAACCTTTTTTCTTCAAGTCTAAGGGATGTTCTTGTGTGGACATGTTCTATTGGTGAACAATGCCCCAGATAGTTTATTGTATGGTCCATTAATGTATTATTACACCAGTAATCATATCCCCACGCAAGCGCATTTTCTCCAGCATACATATTGTAACTTTCAGTCTCTCTTTCATATTCCAGCTCCCCCAATCCCCTTATTAATTTTGTGCCCTTCTCTGAACCCTTTCCATTTAAAGATGTCCTTTTTGTACACAGGATTCCAAAATTGCACTGCCTATTCCAAATGAGGCCTTACCAATGCTTTGTAAAGAGGGAGAATTACATTTTGTCCCTTGAATCCATACCTCTCTTTATACAAGACATACCATGCTAGCTCTGGCTGTTGCCGCCTGGCAATGCTTGCTAGCTTTAGGTTTGTTATCCACCAAAACTCCATAATCCCTTTCCAACAGGATTCACTTAACACAGAGCCATTTATAGTATAAGTAGCACAAGGATTTTTAAGTCCAAAATGCTTCACCTTACATTATCAACATTGAATCTCATATGCCACTTAGCAGCCCAATGTGACAATCATCTAGATCCCCTGCAACGATTGCAAATCCTCTGAATTTTTTAATGGTCGACAAAGTTTTGTGTGTCAGCACAGAAACACAGAAACCTTGCAATACCACTTCCAAATCCTTAATAAATAGATTAAATAGAAGAGGCCCCAACACAGAACCCTGTGGCACCCCACTTAGCACTTTAGTCCATAATGATGAAGCCCCATTTACAACTACTCTCTGCATCCTATTCATTAACCAATTTTCTATCCATGTACAATGTGACCTCCAGACCAACAGACCTTAGCTATACATTAGTCACCTATGGACTATATCAAAGCCTTTGCAAAATCCAAGCAAACTACATCTACTGCTATGCTAGTCTAAATTCCAATTACTTCCTCATAAAAGCCAAGCAAGGTATTTTGACAAGATCGATTCCTCCTAAATCCATGCAGATTACTACTTATAATGTAGTCCTTGAAAGATACTCTAGAACATGTTCTTTCCTATTAATTTTCCAGGATCTTCCCACTACTGAGGTTAAACTTACAGGCCTGTAATTACCTGAACGACTACCCTTTTTGAATATTGGAATAACATCAGCCTTTTTCCAATCCAGAGGCACACTCCGGACATGAGGGAATCTGCAAAAATAAGAAACAATGGCCTAGCTAAAACTGACTTAGCTCCCTTAGTACCCGAGGATGAATTTTATCCGTTCCAGGAGATTTATTAATATTAACCTTATTTAGTCTTTCTGTACCATATTGTCGGTTTAACCAAGTGGCACTTAAATCTTTTATGCCATTATTGCTACTATACTATATGATTTCTGTAAGTAGTAGAACATAACATGAATCCTGAAATAGCTTGATCTTTCCCTCCATGTCTATTGGCACAACCCCAAACAACATTGTTACTCGATCATGATTATTGCCCAAAAGTAATACTATGGTATTAGAATAGTCAGAGTAAAAGAACTAATCCCTGGAAGTTTAAATTGTAATATACTCAATGGTAAAAAAAAGTCCTAGGTGGCAAACCTTACAACTTGAGAAAGCTTAGACAAGCTAATTTATCGCTTTGATGACGTTGCATAAACTACTGAGGATTAAGGATCATATTGTGGTAATCCTTTAAAGGGAAAGTTCAGTGAAAAATATCACTATTTTAAAATTCGTAGTTTACATTATGCATACCTAGGTATTCTACAGATTAGCTTCCATTTTGAAAATCTGTTGAATTTATAGCCCTTGCTATCCCTGCTGTTGACATTAATGAGCTGACATTTCAGGTTCTGTATGATCCTTCCTTCTTCTTCCCAGAATGCACATTAACATGGAATGTCCTAACAGTAATTTCTTAATTGGTTGTTGGTGGGTCAAACATGCTCAGATCTGTACTGAGAACTGAATCAACCCAGGCACTGGGTCAAGGGCAAGACCATAACGGTTTCTATTCGGGGTCCTGCAAACAGGAAGTAGTATTTCGGAAGCAATTATTTATACACAGACAAAATGCTAAACAGGCAGGATAAGGTAATTAGGATGGAAAAAAACTGCTCTTTTTTCAAAAGTACATGTATTTGTATTTCCCTTTAAAAAGAAAACAGGCTTGGAGATAGCTGTCTTTCAATTAAATTACTCCCTATAATCTTTGATATATTCTATAATCCTTTCACATGGAGTCTGTATATTCTGATGTTGTGGGAAATTCCCATAACTAGTTAACTTTTATCAAACATGCAAATTCAAGGTCCATTGTGCCCCACCTATGTAGTTACGTTCAGGAATGTCGTCAGACAAGCTCACTTGCCAAGTTTAACGCCTTCCAGTATCGATTGTTGCTTTGTTAGAAATCCCATTCCAAAATAAATTAGGCATTAACATCATACATTATAATAGTTTTCAATAGATTCCCGTTACAACCAGTGTTTGTGAAAGTTATTTCTTTTAAACTCATCCAACTTTCTTGGAAGTATTTTATGTGGCATGGAACAAGTCATTCTGTGCAAACACTACAGAAATGACAGATCCAAAACAGCAAGAAGAACTGTCTATGATTGTGAAAAGCAAAATAATATGAAATTAAAATTATAATAATAATTAAGGGTTAATGATCTTTATTATTTTGCTGCTGATGTGAATGTACAAGTTGTGATTAAAGATGGCCAAACTTCCTAAATCTATATAAAATCAATTTGAGGGTTATCGCCGAAACGATAATTTCGAGGGTTATTGTCGACACTACATTCGAGGGTTATTGCCAAAATGATACATCGAGGGTTATGGCCAAAATCAAGGGTTATGAACAGTACATTCGAAAGTTTATTTGTTACATTATCGACATTTATCAAAAATATGTCCGCAAGCTTGGAAACCTTAAAGTTTGGAAAATATAAAAAGTCTGAGTTCTCCGAACTATTAAAGTTTGGGTCCAGTTCAGTTCTAGCCATTCAAGTTCTGATAGACTGAAACACAATATAACAAGATATTGAAAAGGCCCAGTCTCATCAATACTTTAAACATGGGTCACATGGTAACGAGAAGGAATGATACTGGCGGATCCGTCGGGAAGGTCCCTTTTTCATTACTGTGTGCGGCACATTTTTGAATGATTGCAAGGCCGATGAACATTCACTGTCAGCCTCGTGGCGTTCAGAAATGCCCCCAAATTTCCATAGCCGCGGTTGTCTCCCTGTACTTAATGGATAGGGAGTCAGCATAGGCTGGAGGAAATCTGCCGCCCCGAGCGTTTACATAGGAGAACATTTGGGACTGTGTGTAAGCATGCTCAAATGACACAGACAGAATTTTGCAGATTTTGTCTGTCATTTTCTAACTATCATGCAAGTGTATACCCAGCTTGACTCCACCTGCTACCACCTATCCCTTTTCATAACAATGCCCATTTGTATATGTCCTGCCCACCCTAAGCACCAACAGCCTGTTGTAAGTGCATTACAGCAAGTCCTAGGTTTTTAATAATCCATCATTTTATTACTATGGTGTTATATGAAAGCTACCTACATATATACTTACATATATAACATATATTTAGCCAATATACTGTATGTCATAAAAAGGAGTGCACAGAATCGAAATTCTTACAATTCTAGTTATTTGCTGTGTTGTTGAGTAGCATTCAAGATTCGTCTATTATTTTCTGCTCTTTCCATACCAAACAATGGTCTATTTTATTCCTATTTCAATTCCTCTGAAAATATTAAGTTTGGGCATTTAGTTTTATGAAGAATGGGAGGTAAAGGAGCTGTATCTACCTCCTGTTCTTCAATAAAATAATCAGGAGCCAGGAGAGAAGGTAAGGTACTTACCCGATCGCTTGCTCCCCCGCCACGTAGTCTGACAGGTCCCGCTAGACCTTGTCTTCTATGCGCATTAATAGTTCCGTCTCTCCTGGCTCCTGATCGTTTTATGAAGAACAGTAGGTTAGACACAGCTCCTTTAAAGGGGAAGTTCAGTGCAAAAAACATAGCTTTTCAGAAAAAGAGCAGTATTTTTTCATCCCAAGATCTTAATCTGGAAATTCAGCATTTTGTCCGTGTATAATAAATGCAGCCGAAATACTGACTTCCTGTTTGCAGGACCCTAATAGAGATTGTTATGGTCTTGCCCTTGACCCAGCGCCTGGGTTGATTTAGTTGCTCAGTAGAGATCTGAGCATCTTTGACCCATCCAACAGCCAATCAGTAGAAATTACTGTTAGGAACATTCCAAGGATGTGGTGCATCCGGGAAGAAGAGGACCATTAGAACCTGAAATGTCAGCTCACTAATGTCAACAGCAGGACAGCAAAGGGTATGAAATCAACTGATTTTTCAAAATGGGAGAGAATATGTAGAATAACTAAGAAGGCATTCACAAACTAACAATTTAACAAATATTGATAATTTTCACTGAATACCCCTTTAACCCCTGTTTTTTAATAAAACTAATTGCCCAAACTTTACATTTTCAGTGGAGATACTTTTTAAGTGTTAAAAACGTCAACATTTTTTTGATACCAGTTTACTGCAGAGTACTTACTTTCTATCACCCCAAAACTACCAACAACCTCCAACCACAAACAATATAGCTTGCTATGTTTCATGAGAAACCTGAATTCCTATTAGACATGTCCAACCATGAGGTGGGCGAAGAATAAATGGCTCAATCAGCACAACTTTCTACAAGCTGGTTTAGGTTCTCTCCCTGGGTACTATTAAATGGGATTGGGGGAAAATGTTTGTACAGTTGTTTTTAAAGCCACACTTGTTCTTTAAAACAACATTTGATTTTTACAACCACCCCCCCAAATAAAAAGAAATCAAATTTACAATACTTGCAGCTTTCTGGGTGTTGCAGAACAAATATCTTCTTTATCTTTGCCAACTCTGGTTCTTCATTTCCAGAAAGAAGCCATCAGTCAAGTCAATGAATTGACTCTGTGCTGCACAAGCTCATCAAAAGCTGGAAAGCATGCAGAGGAGGTGTGTGTGTGTGGAGTATATGGAAAAATTAGTGGCACAGAGCAATGTGGCTTTCTGAAATGGACATGGCTAAGGACTTTTATTGAATTTATCTAAATTTAATTATAAATAATAACATTCAAACAAGTTTTGAATGGTAGGGTAAATTTATTTTATGTTACTGCTGCACTGGTAACAGGTAACATTAGGAAATGTGGCCTAGTTAACAGGTATCTGGATTTTTTTCTCTCAAATAGATAATGATATACACAGAGACAGTGAGAGAGAGATAGACTGGCATTAAACAGAAAGAGATAGACATATTTCCAGTTCTGGTTTGACAGAACCGGAATAATGAACATGTTTAAAAGAGTGCCAAATGAACCTGCCAAAACAACATCCACTGGAAGACAGTTCCATAGTGTTACCGTTCTCACAGTGAAAAACCGTTTCCGAGCTTGAAGCCTAAAACCTTTTTTCTTCAAGTCTTAAGGGATGTCTCGTGTCCTGACATGTTCTATTGGTGAACAATGCCCCAGATAGTTTATTGTATGGCCCGTTAATGTATTTATACACAGTAATCATATCCCCACGCAAGCGCCTTTTCTTCCAGCGTACATAATTGTAACTTTTCCAGTCTCTCTTCATATTCAAGCTCCCCCAATCCCCTTATTAAAGGGCATGTCCACCCTGAAATTAAACTTTTAGATACTGTAGGTAGCAGCTGCCCACCCCAACCGATAATATATTTTTAAAAAATGCCCATGTTTACTTACAGCCCATTCTCTCCCGCGCCGTTCCTATCCAGCTCCCTGCTTGCGGAAGTTGCAAGCAGGGGCTGGTCCGCTATCCGCGTCTGTGATTGGCTAAGACGCGGCCAATCACAGACGCGGCTGACGTCATTGAAGACGCCGCAGGAGAGAAGGGTCCGTAAGTAACTATCGGGGCAGTTTTTTTCAAAAATATTTAGGCGGTTAGGGTTGGGGAGATCTTACTTACCTTACCTGAAGAGGATTTCACGCGTAGGTGCCACGGCCTCAGAGGATGGATCCGGATGGTGGGTGGGATGGGGGGAGGGCTTCCCTGCGCATGCCTCAGACCTTGATGAGGTTGAGGCACAGACAGCCACAGGATGTCTCACTGAGAGCTTCTACACAACAGTTTACTGGACTTTGGAGGGATAACAGAAGAACCATTTGGAGCAGAGATTTAAGGTAAGGATTTTTTGAAACTATAGAATGTGGCCAGTATGGGGTTAAATTACAGATTTGGGGGGGCATGCCCTTAATTTAGTGCCCTTTCTGAACCTTTCCATTTCAAAGATGTCCTTTTTGTACACCGGATTCCAAAATTGCACTGCATATTCTAAATGAGGCCTTACCAATGCTTTGTAGAGAGGGAGAATTACATTTTCTCCCTTGAATCCATACCTCTCTTTATACAAGACAATACCATGCTGGCTCTGGCTGTTGCGCTGGCAATGCTTGCTACCTTTAAGTTTGTATAGCCAGTGTGTGATTATTATTTAAAGGCACAGTACACCGTAATTAATTTTTAAAGTGAACTTGATTTTAATGTTATACACACTTTACTCGTATACCCTTAATGGTATTATAAAGGTTTTTTGACAAATAATATATATAAATAAATATTTTTCACTTAAGTAAGTGGGTACTTATATGTTTTATCAGATATTAATGTAGATAAGAACTTTTAAAACAACTGATTTTAATTCCCTTTATCTCTTTTTATCTATATATGTTATTGGGTGCAACCAAAATGTAGTATATTCAACTGCTTAAAGGTAAGTGACTGTAAATCAAGTTATTCATTTGGAAGCGGCAGCTTTAAAAACCGTTGCCATTTTTTTTTTTTTACCTATGCCCCTCCAGAGCCTACCTTTGTGCTTGGAAGTTGCTGACATCTTGTTACTGGTTTGCTGAATATTAAGCTCCGCCCCTCTGAGATTTCCTCTGCTTTCTCCTGCTTGAGCCTCAAACAGTAATGCCTGTGAGTTTGTGCGTCTCCTGCTGAGCCTCAAACAGTAATGCCTGTGAGTTCCGTGCAGTGCGTGTGCATGGAACTCACAAGCATTTCTGTTTGAGGCTCAAGCAGGAGAAGCAGAGGAAATCTCAGAGGGGTGGAGCTTAACATTCGAAAAACCAGTAACAAGATGTAGCAACTTCCAAGGCACAAAGCTAGGCTCTGGAGTCAAGGCAAGAAAGTCAAGGCATAGACACATTTGTTACTGAATTAATACTTAAACAGCTAATGTGAATTTCTGTTTGAGGCTCAAGCAGGAGAAAGCAGAGGAAATCTCAGAGGGGTGGAGCTTAACATTCAGAAAACCAGTAACAAGATGTCAGCAACTTCCAAGGCACAAAGCTAGGCTCTGGAGTCAAGGCATAGAAAGTCAAGGCATAGACAAATTTGTTACTGAATAATACTTAAAGCAGCTAATTGTGAATTCAAAGACTGAGAGGAGTGTTTGAAAGATTAAATTGTGTTCAGTGTCACAAAATACAGATTAAAGGAGAAATTGCTTGAAGCAGGGATTTAACTCTGGAAAGGGCAATTGAGATATGCAAAGTGAAGGAAATAATGTCCACTCAAACCACTGCAATGGCAAGTGAAAGTGTTGAAAGTAGATCCATGCTATGCACATCAGATCTCAGCCCCAGCAAGCTTCTCAATGCAGTCAAGCTTCCGCCCCCAGTGTGCAGTGTGAATCTAGCACTCAGGGAAAGCCATGTAGCAGGTTGTGGCAGGAAGCACCACCCTAAAAACTGTCCGCAATGGAGCACAAGCAACAACTGCAAAAAGAGAAATCACTATGCCAAAGCCAGACTTTCTCACAGTAACGCAGGAGAGCCAGTGAGGGATGTGAACACTTTATTCATTGCTGCTCTCACACAACGTAAAATATCCAAAGACGGCTCCTGATACACTACTCTTACAGGTCCATGGAGTAATATTGAATTTAAATTGGACACTGGTGTGAAGCAAACACATTGCCAGCCTCAGTTATTTCCGAAATGCCAGATGTAAGTGTCAAACCTACAACATAATGCTTATTGCTTATGAGGAAGAACGCATAAAACCAGAGGGCGTTGTAACACAAACCCAACACAAACCCAAACACAGAGGGCTAATCTAATCTTTTTCATCCCAACTGTGTCAAATGTTCCTCTTTTAGGCCAGCAAGCCTGCGTTCAGCGGATCTTCTAAGAAAGGTCTGTGTGCTTTCAAGCCCCACTCCTACAAGTAGAGATCAGCTACTGGATCAATACTCGGATGTATTTGAGGGACTAGGAGAATTCCCAGGTACCCACCAATCTTCTGACCCTCATGTTCCTCCTGTAATACATAGCTGTCGCAAGATACCATATACTGTTAGAGAGCGGCATAAAGTCCACAATGACAGCCTCGAACAGCAAGGTGTGATCAGCAAAGTCACCATACCCACTGCTTGGGTAAACAGTCTGGTCATCACTGAAAAGAAAAATGGATCTCTGCGTGTGTGTTTGGACTCAAGGGACCTTAACAAAGCCATTCAAAGACGCACTTTTCATCCCTACTCTAGAGGATGTCATAAGCCATTGGCTGGAAAAAGATTTTTACTATCCTTGATGAGAAAGATGGCTATATGGCAGATAAAGCTTGATCAAGAATCAACTGACTGTTGTACCTCAACACTCTTCAGGCAGGTACAAATTCCATCGCCTTCCATTTGGTATCCGATCTGCGATTATTTCAGCAAAAGAATTTTGAATCATTGGGGATATTGAAGGTGTCCATATTATTGCCGATGACATGATTATTGCCAGCAATTCAAAAGATGAAAATGATGCCATCTTAAAAAAAGTCTTGGACAGAGCACGACACTGTGTGTTAAGTTTAACAAAGACAAACTCCAAACCAGGTGAGCAAAGTGCATTACATGGGACATATTATTTCCAGTGAGGAGTCTTGCCGACCCTGACAAAGTAAGGGCAATTGCAGAGATGCCAAGTCCACATGACAGGAAAAGCCTACAGTGGCTACTAGGCATGACACGCTACCTTGTCAGTATATTCACATGAAGCCAGTATAACTGCACCCCTACGCCTCCTCTGTCCAAGACACATGAATGGCAGTGGAACCAGAACAGCAGAATGCTTTTCAAAAACTAAAGGACACCCTGGTTTGGCTCCAGTGCTCTCTTTTTTAATCCTAAAGTTGCAGTTGAACTACAGGTAGATACATCAAAAGATGATTTGGTACGCCTCCCAGAGCATTGACAGGTGCTGAACAAAACTATGCTCAAATTAAAAAAAATAACTTCTTGCTTTGTGTTTGCATTTAAAAAGTTCCATCAATATGTTTTTGGCCTTTCAGTTGCAGTGCGATCTGATCACAAACCATTGGAAGCTATTGTCACAAAGCCCTTAGCCAAAGCACCCAAAGACTACAGCGTATGCTCTCCAACTGCAAAAATATGATTTTAAAATTATCTACATCCTGGAAAGGATATGTTCATACCAGATACACTATCTAGAGCTGTCTAACACAGCCCCCAGACAAAGGGGCATATTTATAAAAAAACGTATTACCGCAAAAAAATTACCGGCGCACACTGCGGCAGCGAAAATATCGCTATCTCCGTATTTATAACGGCAAGCGATATTGCGCGATATGTATCGGGCGCGATGTCCTGTGGTAATTATAAGTCCCTTCACGGCGATACTGCACTTAGCGCAATGGCTAAGAACAATATCGCCGCGAAGGGACTTAAAATCCCTTCCAGGCGTAAGGGGGCAGGGCATACGCCCACCCCGCCCTCGAACCCCCCGCCCTGACCTACCAGCAGCCCCTCCCAACCCTTCCCCGCTCGCGGCAATCTCGGAACAGGAGGCTAGGAGGGGCTGCCGGGAAGGGGCCGCAGCGGGTGGTCGTGACCACCCGCCGCCACCCTCCCAGCAGCGAGCGGGAAGGGGTTGGGAGGGGCTGCTGGGAAGCGGTGGCGGGTGGTCGCTGCCGCCGTGGGGGGTTGAGGGCGGGGTGGGCGTGCCTCCTGGGGCAGGTGCAACCACCTGCCGCGGGTTGCCTGCCCATCCCCGCCGCGGGGAGGCTAGTACCGGATGTTTTCACCACCTTCAAGGTGGCGAAGCAAAACAGCCGATGCTGCAGTGCGAAACAGTTACGGCCACATTTATAAATAGAAGCGGCGGTAACAGGTAAGTATCGGCGCAAAGAGTTAGCCCTCGTAACTTTTCGCTGCCGTTTTCGGGCAATAAATTGTGTTAAACGCGCTTTATGCAGAAATGTCAGGGAAACCGGCCGCGAAAACTTAACAAAGCTTTATAATAGCCCCAAAAACACTGAAATTGACTTTGACAATGAAAAGGTGGTCCACTCCATTAATAAACTGTGGCCCTTCCACTAAATTCTGCAAGAACTGAAAGATGCTACAGAGTCAGATCCGGAGCTGTTGGCAATTAAATGACTGCAAGCTGGGGTGGCACAGTGGAAAAAGTCAGTTGAACAACTTGCACAACCATATTGGCCTAGAGAAATGAGATTCACATTGATGAGGCAACAAATTTTGTTATACCCAAAAGCTGCAGACCACACATGATTTTAAAGGCTACATGTGGCACATCAAGCGATACAAAGGTCAAAAGTGCAAGCTAGAACACTTATGTACTGGTCAAACATGGACAAGGATATTGAACTGGGATTAAGTAACTGTCACACATGTCAAGAAATGCAGCCCAGCAATGAAAAGGAACCACTGCCCCTCATGATATACCAAGCATGACATGGACTAAGCTTGCTGCAGATATCTTTGACCTATATGGGCATTCATACTGCTTGTTACGACTTACAGGGTTATTTAATAAAAGTTCTTATCATTTAAAAGGTGCTAATTTTGCCCCAACCAATCAGATGTAAGCTTACAAATGTTAAATAAGATCTGATTGGTGGGGCAAAATTAGCACCATTTTAAACGATAAGAACTTTTATTGAATCTCCCTTATTTTTCTAAATATCCTGAAGTACTCCGTCTGCCTAACAAATCAGCCCAGTCAGTCATTGCCAGACTCCATTTTTGCAAGGCATGGCATACCCCACAAACTTGTTCCGATCATGTTCCATTGCCAGTCATGAGATGGTAACTTTGCCAAAGCATGGGGCTTTAAACTCCCATTTTCCAGTCCCGGCTATCCCCAATCCAATGGATGGCTGAACGAGCAGTCCCAACTGTCAATAAAACTTTTGCTTAAGCTGCTCAGACTGGCCGTGACCCACATCTAGCGCTGCTTAGTTTGCAGAACACACGGTTACAGGTTTGTCATACAGCCCAGCACAGCTGTTAATGGGTCGTGTGCTCGTTCACATTTGCCAGCCTCTCCTTCTGTTCTACAACCAAAGGTTCCAATACATGCTACTCCAATACAGCAACAGCAAACTTTACAAAAAAGACAATTTGCCTCCAGAGCTAAGCCTCTTACTCCTTTCAAAAAAGGAGCAGAATTAGGATGGAAACAACACAGGGTTGGCAGCCAGCTATTGAGCAAAAAGAAAGACATGAACCAGGTCTTACGATATAGGCACACCTCAAGGACAGCGATACAGGAGAAACCAGAGACACCTAAGACCCAATAAAGTACTGGTACAGCAGAACAATTGTCCAGTCACATATGGGGACACTGAGGCAGAAGACCATTCTAGAACAGATGACATAAAAGACATGTCAGAGGTTTACAAGAACAAACAATGGGCCTGATGAACCAAATCAAGATTGTACTATGAGCCACCGCAGGTCACATTCACAAGAAGTGGTCGGATGTGCGTCCACCAAGTCGCTATAAAGACTTTGTTTAAAATATATATCTCCCAATTGCATTTTACATTGCTTTTCTTTTTCTATGTTCTGTCTTTAAAGAGGGAGAGTAGTATATTCAACTGCTTAACATAGCACAATGGAATTACAGTAGAGGGCGCTGTGCTGTGGCAGTCTTGTTTTAGTTGTACTCTCTGTTTAGACTGTCTCTGAGAATGTGGGACCATTAAATAATGGGGCTGAGGTGGTTGTAGAGGATGCCGAAAAGGCTAATCTGTAAACCGTTTTTTTACATCGGTTTTTACTGTTGAGAATCCTTGTCCTTACAGTAGGGATGTAATAATATGCTGGGAAGAAATGAAGAGTATTCACATTGGCTAACAGAGGATATGATAGGAAACAATAGACAAAGTTAATATCAATAAAGCGCCAGGACCAGATGGATTGCGTCCTAGGATTTTAAAAGAGCTTAGTTCAGTTCTAGCTAGACCACTGTTTCTCATATTTTCAGATTCGCTTTTGTCTGGGGACGTGCCGTGGATTGGAAAAAAGCCAATGTAATACCAATATTCAAAAAAGGTAGTCGTTCACAGCCTGGTAACTATAGACCTGTAAGCCTAATATCAGTGGTAGGGAGGTGCTGGAAACTTTGTTACGGGATATATCCTTGACTTTGTCTCCAGAGCTCATCTTATTAGTAGTAGTCAGCATGGATTTATGAGAAATAGATCATGCCAGACAAATTTAATTGTTTTTATAGAAGAAGGAGTAAGACGTTAGATTCAGGCACAGCAGTGGATGTGGTATATTTGATTTTGCGAAAGCTTTTTTACATTAGGCGACTAATGTAAAATGAGGACTGTTGGCCTTGAAGAAACATTTGTTCATGGATGAGAACTGATTATTGGATCGCAAAAAGAGAGTGGTGGTAAATGGAGCTACTCTATGTGGGCTAAAGTTCTAAGCGAGTGGCCTCAGGGTTCTGTACTGGGGCCGCTTCTGTTAATCTGTTATAAATGACTTAGAAGGGGGCATTGAGCAAGGTCTCAGTGTTTGCTGATGCACTAAACTATGCGAGCTTTGGAAACTTCAAGTGATGTGCAAGTGCTGCAAGCAGACCTAGTAGATTTAAAAAATGGGCAGCAGAATGGCAGATGAGATTCAATGTTGATAAATGTAAGGTGATGCATTTGGATTTTAATATCCCTCTGCCACCTACACCATAAATAACTCTGTGTTGAGTGCATATGTAATGGAAAATGATTTGGGGGTTCTGGTTGATAACAGACTTAGCTATAGCAAACAATGCCAGGTAGCAACGGCTAGAGCTAGCAAGATATTGTTGTATAAACAGAGGAATAGTTCAAGAGAGAAAAATATTATTCTCCTCTTACAAGGCACTGGTAAGGCCTCATTTGGAATATGCGGTGCAGTTTTGGAATCCCATATACAAAAGGGACATCTTGGAATTGAGGCAGTTCAGAGAAGGGCAACTAAATAATAAGAGGAATGGAGGGGTTGAATAGCGCGGCAGATTAGACAAGGTAGGGCTGTTTACATTGGAGAAGCGACGTTTGCGTGGGGACATGATAACCTTATACAAATATATTAATGGCCCATACAATGAACTCTCTGGTGCATTGTTTACTAATAGGTCATATCAGAGGAATCGTGGACATCCTTTAAGGTGGAAGAAAAGAAGTTTCATCTTCCGGTTAGGAAGGGTTTCTTACAGTGAGAACGGTGAAACTGTGGAACTGTCTTCCAGCAGAGTGGTATGGCAAGTATTGAATAGCTTTAAAAAAGCCTGGATAAGTTTCTAAAACTAAAAATATTGAGAATACTGGTATTAATGCAATAGATCTGGTTGATCCAGGGATACTTTCCGATTGCCGTTTGGAGTCAGGAAGGAATTTTTCCCCCTTTTTAGCTGGGTTTTTTTGCCTTCCTCTGGATCAACTGTTAGGTAGGGTTAATAAAAAAAAAAAAAAAAGAGGGTGGATAGGTTGGACTTGATGGACATATGTCTTATTCAACCTTAATTACTATGTTACTATGTTACTATAGTTTAATGTAGTGTCACAGCAAGGCCATTTAGTTAGCCTGTACTGTTTTAATAAAATGAAGTTAATGACATTATGCTGTCAGTTCTTTGGAGCCTGGGCACTACCTTCTTAAAGCCTCACCACTTGAGAGGCAGAACATAACACAAAACAAGATACTTTTAAGACATACATAGATAGAAAGATATATAGAGATAGAAAGGCCAATAGACATGTGCAGTAACTGGCATATTAATGACAACAGAGCAGTAACTGGCAAAAGATGGTACAGTGCATGAACTGGTATAAGAATGACACTGTATAGTTTCTGACAAATGGATGACACTGGAGTAGTATATGGCGAATGAATGACACTGCAGAAACTGGCATATGAATGGCACTGTGCAGTAAATGGGCTTTGGCATATGATTTACTGAACAATAATTGACTTAGGGATGGCACTGCACTGTAACTAGCAATTGAATGTCACTTTACAGTAACTGGCATATAGGGGCCTATCCATGCTTTAGCCATAATGGTTTTCTTGGAATAGGCTATATCGGCCATAGGAAAAATAGAAGATTGGTTCCCAGGCCCTCCTGCAGTTGCTCCCTTGCTCCCCGGTAGTTACTTCCCTGTGCACAGTATCTGGAAAACAGAATGTTAAAATTATGGGCAAAAGTTTGAAGTATAGTATAGTATTGGAGGTTGAATAAAGACATACGTCCATCCAGTCAACCCATCTAGCAATATCCTCATTTCCTGCCTAACTGTTGATCCAGAGAAGGCAAAAAAACCCCCACCAAATTTTTGAAGGGGGAAAAAATTCCTTCCTGACTCCAAGTGGCAATCGGAAATTTCCCTGGATCAACTCTACTTTATGTATCAATACCAGTAACTTGCAACATTCCTTGTTTGCAGAAACTCATCAGCTTTTTTTTGAAACTGACCAATGAACCTGCCATTACAAGTCCACTGGAAGACAGTTCCACAGCTTACCGTTCTCACAGTGAAAAAACCTTTCCGAGCTTGAAGCCTAAACCTTTTTCTTCAAGTTCTTAAGGGAGTCCTCGTGTCCTTGACATGTTCTCTTGGTGAACAATGCCCAGATAGTTTATTGTATGGCCCGTTAATGTATTTATACACAGTAATCATATCCCCACGCAAGCGCCTTTTCTCCAGCGTACATAATTGTAACTTTTCCAGTCTCTCTTCATATTCAAGCTCCCCCAATCCCCTATTAATTTAGTTGCCCTTCTCTGAACCCTTTCCATTTCAAAGATGTCCTTTTTGTACACAGGATTCCAAAATTGCACTGCATATTCCAAATGAGGCCTTACCAATGCTTTGTAAAGAGGGAGAATACATTTTCCTCCCTTGAATCCATACCTCGCTTTATACAAGACAATACCATGCTGGCTCTGGCTGTTGCCGCTGGCACTGCTTGCTACTTTAAGTTTGTTATCCACCAAAACTCCAAGATCCCTTTCCAACACGGATTCACTTAACACAGAGCCATTTATTGTATAAGTAGCACAAGTATTTTTAAGTCCAAAATGCATCACCTTACATTTATCAACATTGAATTTCATCTGCCACTTAGCAGCCCAATGTGATAATCTATCTAGATCCCCGCAACGATTGCACATCCTCGAAGTTTTTAATGGTCGACAAAGTTTTGTGTGTCAGCAAACACAGAAACCTTGCTGACAATACCCACTTCAAATCATTAATAAATAGATTAAATAGAAGCGCCCCAACACAGAACCCTGTGGCACCCCACTTAGCACTTTAGTCCATAATGATGAAGCCCCATTAACAAACTACTCTTGCATCCTATTCTTTAACCAATTTTCTATCCATGTACAAATGTGACTCCCCAGACCAACAGACCTTAGCTTATTCATAGTCGCCTATGGGGGACTGTATCAAAGCCTTTGCAAAATCCAAGTAAACTACATCTATGCTATACCAGAGTCTAAATTCTTACTTCCTCATAAAAGCCAAGCAAGTTAGTGTTGACAAGATCTATTCTCCTAAATCCATGCTGGTTACTACTTATAATGTCAGTCCTTGAAACATACTCTAAAACATGATCCCTTATTAAACTTTCAGGATCTTCCCACCATGAAGTTAAACTTACAGGCCGTATTAACCGGCGGTGAACGACTACCCTTTTTGAATATTGGAATAACATCAGCCTTTTTCCAATCCAGAGGCACACCACCGGACATGAGGGAATCAGCAAAAATTAGAAACAATGGCCTAGATTAAACTGAACTTAGCTCCCTAAGTACCCTAGGAGTATTTTATCCGGTCCAGGAGATTTACTAATATTAACCTTATTTAGTTCTTTCTGTACCATATCCTCGGTTAACCAAAGTGAACTTGAATCTTGTATACCTTTATTGCTATATACTCTATGATATCTGTACTTGGATCTTCTATAGTGTATACAGAGGAAAAAAAATTATTCAAGACATTTGCTTTATCGCATCCTCGTAACTAACTTATCCCCATTAATTAATGCGTGCCACATTCTCAGTCCTCATCATCTTACTATTAATATACTAAAAAAATGTTTAGGCTTAGTGATGCTTTTCTTCAGCTATCAACTTCATATTAATTTAGCTAGTTTGATTGCTTCTTATACTCCTTGTTACAGTTTTTATACTCCCTAAAGCCCTTTCCGTTCCCTCGGCCTTAAAGGTTTTAAATGCCTTTTTTTCCTTACCATTTGCCTCTTACATCAGAATTCAGCACATGGGCGCGGATTTATTTTTTTACATTTATTTCCCAAGGGTATAAATTTAGATGTGAACTGGCTTAAAATCCCCTTGAACACAGTCCACTTCTGTTCAGTACCTTTACCTGATAATAAAATTATCCCAGTTGACATTCTGAAGAGCTGCTTTAACCTGGGAAAATTTGCTTTCCTGAAATTAAATGTCTTTGTAACCCAGCACACTTTCCTTTCGATAACAAAGTCCAAATCCACTATTTCAGGTCACTATTACAATTACCCTGACATTGATTGGTGTGGTGGAACTGCCATCACAGAAAAAGGCGATGAGTTCCTGAATTTGCTGCAGGATAATTTTCTCTCACAGGTGGTTGAGGTTCCTACTAGAAAAGGAGCTCTGTTGGATCTGGTAATATCTAACATTGTGGAGCGCATTATAGATATAAAGGTAACTGGAGGCTTAGGGAATAGTGACCATGAAATAGTGGCATTTGGACTTTGTTATCGAAAGGAAAAGTGCGCTGGGTTAACAAAGACATTTAATTTCAGGAAAGCAAATTTTCCCAGGTTAAAAGCAGCTCTTCAGAATGTCAACTGGGATAATGTATTATCAGGTAAAGGTACTGAACAGAAGTGGACTGTGTTCAAGGGGATTTTAAGCCAGTTCACATCTAAATTTATACCCTTGGGAAATAAATGTAAAAAAAATAAATCCGCGCCCATGTGGCTGAATTCTGATGTAAAGAGGCAAATGGTAAGGAAGAAAAAGGCATTTAAAACCTTTAAGGCAGAGGGAACGGAAAGGGCCTTTAGGGAGTATAAAAACTGTAACAAGGAGTATAAGAAAGCAATCAAACTAGCTAAAATTAATAATGAAGTTAGGATAGCTGAAGAAAGCATCACTAAGCCTAAACATTTTTTTAAGTATATTAATAGTAAGAAGATGAGGACTGAGAATGTGGCACCATTAATTAATGGGGATAAGTTAGTTACGGAGGATGGCGATAAAGCAAATGTCTTGAATAATTTTTTTTCCTCTGTATACACTATAGAAGATCCAAGTACAGATATCATAGAGTATAGTAGCAATAAAGGTATACAAGATTCAAGTTCACTTTGGTTAACCGAGGATATGGTACAGAAAGAACTAAATAAGGTTAATATTAGTAAATCTCCTGGACCGGATAAAATACATCCTAGGGTACTTAGGGAGCTAAGTTCAGTTTTATCTAGGCCATTGTTTCTTATTTTTGCTGATTCCCTCATGTCCGGTGGTGTGCCTCTGGATTGGAAAAAGGCTGATGTTATTCCAATATTCAAAAAGGGTAGTCGTTCACAGCCGGGTAATTACAGGCCTGTAAGTTTAACTTCAGTGGTGGGGAAGATCCTGGAAAGTTTAATAAGGGATCATGTTCTAGAGTATGTTTCAAGGACTGACATTATAAGTAGTAACCAGCATGGATTTAGGAGGAATAGATCTTGTCAAACTAACTTGCTTGGCTTTTATGAGGAAGTAAGTAGAAATTTAGACTCTGGTATAGCAGTAGATGTAGTTTACTTGGATTTTGCAAAGGCTTTTGATACAGTCCCCCATAGGCGACTAATGAATAAGCTAAGGTCTGTTGGTCTGGGGAGTCACATTTGTACATGGATAGAAAATTGGTTAAAGAATAGGATGCAGAGAGTAGTTGTTAATGGGGCTTCATCATTATGGACTAAAGTGCTAAGTGGGGTGCCACAGGGTTCTGTGTTGGGGCGCTTCTATTTAATCTATTTATTAATGATTTGAAGTGGGTATTGTCAGCAAGGTTTCTGTGTTTGCTGACACACAAAACTTTGTCGACCATTAAAAACTTCAGAGGATGTGCAATCGTTGCGGGGATCTAGATAGATTATCACATTGGGCTGCTAAGTGGCAGATGAAATTCAATGTTGATAAATGTAAGGTGATGCATTTTGGACTTAAAAATACTTGTGCTACTTATACAATAAATGGCTCTGTGTTAAGTGAATCCGTGTTGGAAAGGGATCTTGGAGTTTTGGTGGATAACAAACTTAAAGTAGCAAGCAGTGCCAGCGGCAACAGCCAGAGCCAGCATGGTATTGTCTTGTATAAAGCGAGGTATGGATTCAAGGGAGGAAAATGTATTCTCCCTCTTTACAAAGCATTGGTAAGGCCTCATTTGGAATATGCAGTGCAATTTTGGAATCCTGTGTACAAAAAGGACATCTTTGAAATGGAAAGGGTTCAGAGAAGGGCAACTAAATTAATAGGGGATTGGGGGAGCTTGAATATGAAGAGAGACTGGAAAAGTTACAATTATGTACGCTGGAGAAAAGGCGCTTGCGTGGGGATATGATTACTGTGTATAAATACATTAACGGGCCATACAATAAACTATCTGGGGCATTGTTCACCAAGAGAACATGTCAAGGACACGAGGACTCCCTTAAGAACTTGAAGAAAAAGGTTAGGCTTCAAGCTCGGAAAGGTTTTTTCACTGTGAGAACGGTAAGCTGTGGAACTGTCTTCCAGTGGACTTGTAATGGCAGGTTCATTGGTCAGTTTCAAAAAAAAGCTGATGAGTTTCTTGCAAACAAGGAATGTTGCAAGTTACTGGTATTGATACATAAAGTAGAGTTGATCCAGGGAAATTTCCGATTGCCACTTGGAGTCAGGAAGGAATTTTTTCCCCCTTCAAAATTTGGTGGGGGTTTTTTGCCTTCCTCTGGATCAACAGTTAGGCAGGAAATGAGGATATTGCTAGATGGGTTGGACTGGATGGACGTATGTCTTTATTCAACCTCCAATACTATACTATACTTTCAAACTTTTGCCCATAATTTTTAACATTCTGTTTTCCAGATACTGTGCAGCAGGGAAGTAACTACCGGGGGAGCAAGGGGAGCAACTGCAGGAGGGCCTGGGAACCAATCTTCTTATTTTTCCTATGGCCGATATAGCCTATTCCAAGAAAACCATTATGGCTAAAGCATGGATAAGGCCCCTATATGCCAGTTACTGTAAAGTGACATTCATATGCTAGTTACAGTGCAGTGCCATCCCTAAGTCAATTATTGTTCAGTATAAATCATATGCCAAAGCCCATTTACTGCACAGTGCCATTCATATGCCAGTTTCTGCAGTGTCATTCATTCGCCATATACTACTCCAGTGTCATCCATTTGTCAGAAACTATACAGTGTCATTCTTATACCAGTTCATGCACTGTACCATTCATTTGCCAGTTACTGCTCTGTTGTCATTAATATGCCAGTTACTGCACAGTGTCTATTGGCCTTTCTATCTCTATATATCTTTCTATCTATGTATGTCTTAAAAGTATCTTGTTTTGTGTTATGTTCTGCCTCTCAAGTGGTGAGGCTTTAAGAAGGTAGTGCCCAGGCTCCAAAGAACTGACAGCATAATGTCATTAACTTCATTTTATTAAAACAGTACAGGCTAACTAAATGGCCTTGCTGTGACACTACATTAAACTATAGTAACATAGTAACATAGTAATTAAGGTTGAATAAAGACATATGTCCATCAAGTCCAACCTATCCACCCTCTTTTTTTTTTTTTTTTATTAACCCTTACATAACAGTTGATCCAGAGGAAGGCAAAAAAACCAGCTAAAAAAGGGGGAAAAATTCCTTCCTGACTCCAAACGGCAATCGGAAAGTATCCCTGGCAACCAGATCTATATGCATTAATACCAGTAATTCAATATTTTTAGTTTTAGAAACTTATCCAGGCTTTTTAAAGCTATTCAATGAACTTGCATTACCACATCTGCTGGAAGACAGTTCCACAGTTTCACCGTTCTCACTGTAAAGAACCCTTCCTAACCTGAAGATGAAACTTCTTTTCTTCCAACCAAAGGATGTCCACGAGTCCTCTGATATGACCTATAGTAAACAATGCACCAGAGAGTTATTGTATGGGCCATTAATATATTTGTATAAGGTTATCATGTCCCCACGCAAACGTCGCTTCTCCAATGTAAACAGCCCTAACTTGTCTAATCTGCCGGCATATTCAAGCCCCTCATTCTCTTATTATTTTAGTTGCCCTTCTCTGAACTGCCTCAATTTCCAAGATGTCCCTTTTGTATATGGGATTCCAAAACTGCACCGCATATTCCAATGAGGCCTTACCAGTGCCTTGTAAAGAGGGAGAATAATATTTTTCTCTCTTGAATCTATTCCTCTGTTTATACAATACAATATCTTGCTAGCTCTAGCCGTTGCTACTGGCATTGTTTGCTATAGCTAAGTCTGTTATCAACCAGAACCCCCCATCATTTTCCATTACATATGCACTCAACCAAGAGTTATTTATGGTGTAGGTGGCAGAGGGATTATAAATCCCAAATGCATCACTTACATTTATCAACATTGAATCTCATCTGCCATTCTGCTGCCCATTTTTATAATCTATCTAGGTCTGCTTGCAGCACTTGCACATCACTTGAAGTTTCCAAAGCTGCATAGTTTAGTGTCATAGCAAACACTGAGACCTTGCTCTCAATGCCCCCTTCTAAGTCATTTATAAACAGATTAAACAGAAGCGGCCCCCGTACAGAACCCTGAGGCACTCCGCTTAGAACTTTAGCCCACATAGATGTAGCTCCATTTACCACCACTCTCTGTTTGCGATCCAATAATCAGTTCTCTACCATGAACAAATGTTTCTTCAAGGCCAACAGTCCTCAGTTTATACATTAGTCGCCAATGTATAAAAAGCTTTCGCAAAATACAAAATACCACATCCACTGCTGTGCCTGACTAACGTCTTACTCGCTTCTCTCATAAAAAACAATTAAATTTGTTCTGGCATGATCTTTTCTCATAAATCATGCTGACTAACTAATAAGATGAGCTCTGGAGACAAAGTCAAGGATATGATCCCGTAACAAAGTTTCCAGCACCTTCCCTACCACTGATATTAGGCTTACAGGTCTATAGTTACCAGGCTGTGACGACTACCTTTTTTGAATATTGGTATACATTGGCTTTTTTCCAATCCAGCGGCACGTCCCCAGACAAAAGCGAATCTGAAAATATGAGAAACAGTGGTCTAGCTAGAACTGAACTAGCTCTTTTAAAATCCTAGGAAGCAATCATCTGGTCCTGGGTTTATGATATTAACTTTGTCTAATTGTTTCCGTATCATATCCTCTGTTAGCCAATGTGAATACTCTTCATTTCTTCCCAGCATATTATTACAATCCCTACTGTAAGGACAAGGATTCTCAACAGTAAAAACCGATGTAAAAAAACGGTTTAGCAGATTAGCCTTTTCGGCATCCTCTACAACCACCTCAGCCCCATTATTTAATGGTCCCACATTCTCAGAGACAGTCTAAAACAGAGAGTACAACTAAAACAAGACTGCCACAGCACAGCGCCCTCTACTGTATATTCCATTGTGCTATGTTAAGCAGTTGAATATACTACATCTCCCTTCTTTAAAGACAGAACATAGAAAAAGAAAAGCAATGTAAAATGCAATTGGGAGATATATATTTTAAACAAAGTCTTTATAGCGACTTGGTGGACGCACAATCCGACCACTTCTTGTGAATGTGACCTGCGGTGGCTCATAAGTACAATCTTGATTTGGTTCATCAGGTCCCATTGTTGGTTCTTGTAAACCTCTGACAGGTGCTTTTATGTCATCTGTTCTAGAATGGTCTTCTGCCTCAGTGTCCCCATATGTGACTGGACAATTGTTCTGCTGTACCAGTACTTTATTGGGTCTTAGGTTGTCTTGGTTTCTCCTGTATCGCTGTCCTTGAGGTGTGACTATATCGTAAGACCTGGGTTCATGTCTTTCTTTTTGCTCAATAGCTGGCTGCCAACCCTGTGTTGTTTCCATCCTAATTCTGTCTCCTTTTTTGAAAGGAGTAAGAGGCTTAGCTCTGGAGGCAAATTGTCTTTTTTGTAAAGTTTGCTGTTGCTGTATTTGGGAGTAAGCATGTATTGGAACCTTTGGTTGTAGAACAGAAGGAGAGGCTGGCAAATGTGAACGAAGCACACGACCCATTAACAGCTGTGCTGGGCTGTATGACAAACCTGTAACCGGTGTGTTCTGCAAACTAAGCAGCGCTAGATGTGGGTCACGGCCAGTCTGAGCAGCTTAAGCAAAAGTTTTATTGACAGTTTGGACTGCTCGTTCAGCCATTCCATTGGATTGGGGATAGCCGGGACTGGAAAATGGGAGTTTAAAGCCCCATGCTTTGGCAAAAGTTACCATCTCATGACTGGCAAATGGAACATGATCGGAAACAAGTTTGTGGGGTATGCCATGCCTTGCAAAAATGGAGTCTGGCAATGACTGACTGGGCTGATTTGTTAGGCAGACGGAGTACTTCAGGATATTTAGAAAAATACAGGGAGATTCAATAAAAGTTCTTATCGTTTAAAATGGTGCTAATTTTGCCCCAACCAATCAGATCTTATTTAACATTTGTAAGCTTACATCTGATTGGTTGGGGCAAAATTAGCACCATTTTAAATGATAAGAACTTTTATTAAATAACCCTGTAAGTCTGTAACAAGCAGGTATGAATGCCCATATAGGTCAAAGATATCTGCAGCAAGCTTAGTCCATGTCATGCTTGGTATATCATGAGGGAGCAGTGGTTCCTTTTCATTGCTGGGCTGCATTTCTTGACATGTGTGACAGTTACTTAATCCCAGTTCAATATCCTTGTCCATGTTTGACCAGTACATAAGTGTTCTAGCTTGCACTTTTGACCTTTGTATCGCTTGATGTGCCACATGTAGCCTTTTAATCATGTGTGGTCTGCAGCTTTTGGGTATGACAAAATTTGTTGCCTCATCAATGTGAATCTCATTTCTCATAGGCCAATATGGTTGTGCAAGTTGTTCAACTGACTTTTTCCACTGTGGCCACCCACAGCTGTGCAGTCATTTAATTGCCAACAGCTCCGGATCTGACTCTGTAGCATCTTTCAGTTCTTGCAGAAGATTTAGTGGAAGGGCCACAGTTATATTAATGGAGTGGACCACCTTTTCATTGTCAAAGTCAATTTCAGTGTTTTTGGGGCATATTTATAAAGCTTTGTTAAGTTTTCGCGGCCGGTTTCCCTGACATTTCTGCATAAATCGCGTTTAACACAATTTATTGCCCGAAAACGGCAGCGAAAAGTTAACGAGGCGTTAACTCTTTGCGCCGATACTTACCTGTTACCGCCGCTTCTATTTATAAAGTGGCCGTAACTGTTTCGCACTGCTAGCATCGGCTGTTTTGCTTCGCCACCTTGAAGGTGGTGAAAACATCCGGTACTAGCCTCCCCGCGGCGGGGATGGGCAGGCAACCCGCGGCAGGTGGTTGCACCTGCCCCAGGAGGCACGCCCACCCCGCCCTCAACCCCCCACGGCGGCAGCGACCACCCGCCACCGCTTCCCAGCAGCCCCTCCCAACCCCTTCCCCGCTCGCTGCTGGGGAGGGGGTGTGCGGCGGGTGGTCACGACCACCCGCTGCGGCCCCTTCCCGGCAGCCCCTCCTAGCCTCCTGTTCCGAGATTGCCGCGAGCGGGGAAGGGGTTGGGAGGGGCTGCTGGGTAGGTCGAGGGCGGGGGGTTCGAGGGCGGGGTGGGCGTATGCCCTGCCCCCTTAGCGCCTGGAAGGGATTTTAAGTCCCTTCGCGGCGATATTGTTCTTAGCGCATTGCGCTAAGTGCAGTATCGCCGTGAAGGGACTTATAATTACCACAGGACATCGCGGCCGCGATACATATCGCGGCAATATCGCTTGCCGTTATAAATACGGAGATAGCGATATTTTCGCTGCCGCAGTGTGCGCCGGTAATTTTTTTGCGGTAATAACGTTTTTTTATAAATATGCCCCTTTGTCTGGGGGCTGTGTTATGACAGCTCTAGATAGTGTATCTGGTATGAACATATCCTTTCCAGGAGTGTAGATAATTTTAAAATCATATTTTTGCAGTTGGAGGAGCATACGCTGTAGTCTTGCTGGTGCTTTGGCTAAGGGCTTTGTGACAATAGCTTCCAATGGTTTGTGATCAGATCGCACTGCAACTGAAAGGCCAAAAACATATTGATGGAACTTTTTAAATGCAAACACAATAGCAAGAAGTTATTTTTTTTAATTTGAGCATAGTTTTGTTCAGCACCTGTCAATGCTCTGGAGGCGTACCAAATCATCTTTTGATGTATCTACCTGTAGTTCAACTGCAACTTTAGGATTAAAAAAGGAGAGCACTGGAGCGCAAACCAGGGTGTCCTTTAGTTTTTGAAAAGCATTCTGCTGTTCTGGGTTCCACTGCCATTCAGTGTCTTTGGACAGAAGGAGCGGTAGGGGTGCAGTTATACTGGCTTCATGTGGAATATACTGAGCAAGGTAGCGTGTCATGCCTAGTAGCCACTGTAGGCTTTTCCTGTCATGTGGACTTGGCATCTCTGCAATTGCCCTTACTTTGTCAGGGTCAGGCAAGACTCCATCACTGGAAATAATATGTCCCATGTAATGCACTTTGCTCACCTGGTATTGGAGTTTGTCTTTGTTAAACTTAACACACAGTGTGCGTGCTCTGTCCAAGACTTTTTTTAAGATGGCATCATTTTCATCTTTTGAATTGCTGGCAATAATCATGTCATCGGCAATAATATGGACACCTTCAATATCCCCAAATGATTCAAAATTCTTTTGCTGAAATAATCGCAGATCGGATACCAAATGGAAGGCGATGGAATTTGTACCTGCCTGAAGGAGTGTTGAAGGTACACAAGTCAGTTGATTCTTGATCAAGCTTTATCTGCCAATAGCCATCTTTCTCATCAAGGATAGTAAAAATCTTTTTTCCAGCCAAGGTGCTTATGACATCCTCTAGAGTAGGGATGGAAAAGTGCTGTCTTTGAATGGCTTTGTTAAGGTCCCTTGAGTCCAAACACACACGCAGAGATCCATTTTTCTTTTCAGTGATGACCAGACTGTTTACCCAAGCAGTGGGTATGGTGACTTTGCTGATCACACCTTGCTGTTCGAGGCTGTCAATTGTGGACTTTAGCCGCTCTCTAACAGTATATGGTATCTTGCGACAGCTATGTATTACAGGAGGAACATGAGGGTCAGTAAAGATGTGGTGGGTACCTGGGAATTCTCCTAGACCCTTAAACACATCCGAGTATTGATCCAGTAGCTGATCTCTACTTGTAGGAGTGGGGCTTGAAAGCACACAGACCTTTCTTAGAAGATCCAGCTGAACGCAGGCTTGCTGGCCTAAAAGAGGAACATTTGACACAGTTGGGATGAAAAAGATTAGATTAGCCCTCTTGTGTTGGGTTTGTGTTGGGTTTGTGTTACAACGCCCTCTGGTTTTATGCGTTCTTCCTCATAAGCAATAAGCATTATGTCTGTAGGTTTGACACTTACATCTGGCATTTCGGAAATAACTGAGGCTGGCAATGTGTTTGCTTCAGCACCAGTGTCCAATTTAAATTCAATATTTACTCCATGGACTGTAAGAGTAGTGTATCAGGAGCCGTCTTTGGATATTTTACGTTGTGTGAGAGCAGCAATGAATAAAGTGTTCACATCCCTCACTGGCTCTCCTGCGTTACTGTGAGAAAGTCTGGCTTTGGCATAGTGATTTCTCTTTTTGCAGTTGTTGCATTGTGCTCCATATGCAGGACAGTTTTTAGGGTGGTGCTTCCTGCCACACCTGCTACATGGCTTTCCCTGAGTGCTAGATTCACACTGCACACTGGGGGCGGAAGCTTGACTGCATTGAGAAGCTTGCTGGGGCTGAGATCTGATGTGCATAGCATGGATGCTACTTTCAACACTTTCACTTGCCATTGCAGTGGTTTGAGTGGACATTATTTCCTTCACTTTGCATATCTCAATTGCCCTTTCCAGAGTTAAATCCCTGCATTCAAGCAATTTCTCCTTTAATCTTGTATTTGTGACACTGAACACAATTTAATCTTTCAAACACTCCTCTCAGTCTTTGAATTCACAATTAGCTGCTTTAAGTATTAATTCAGTAACAAATTTGTCTATGCCTTGACTTTCTATGCCTTGACTCCAGAGCCTAGCTTTGTGCCTTGGAAGTTGCTGACATCTTGTTACTGGTTTTCTGAATGTTAAGCTCCACCCCTCTGAGATTTCCTCTGCTTTCTCCTGCTTGAGCCTCAAACAGAAATTCACAATTAGCTGCTTTAAGTATTAATTCAGTAACAAATTTGTCTATGCCTTGACTTTCTATGCCTTGACTCCAGAGCCTAGCTTTGTGCCTTGGAAGTTGCTGACATCTTGTTACTGGTTTCTGAATGTTAACTCCACCCCTCTGAGATTTCCTCTGCTTCTCCTGCTTGAGCCTCAAACAGAAATGCTTGTGAGTTCCATGCCCCCGCCGTGCACGGAACTCACAGGCATTACTGTTTGAGGCTCAAGCAGGAGCGCACGAAACTCACAGGCATACTGTTTGAGGCTCAAGCAGGAGAAAGCAGAGGAAATCTCAGAGGGCGGAGCTTAATATACAACCAGTAACAGATGTCAGCAACTTCAAGGCACAAGTAGGCTCTGGAGGGGCATAGGTAAAAAAAAAAAATGGCAACGGTATTTTTAAAGCTGCCGCTTCCAAATGAACATAACTTGATTTTACAGTCACTTACCTTTAAGCAGTTGAATATACTACATTTTGGTTGCACTCCAATAACATATATAGATAAAAGAAGATAAAGGGAATTAATCAGTTGTTTTAAAAGTTCTTATCTACATAATATCTGATAAAACATATAAAAGTACCCACTTACTTAAGTGAAAAATATATTTTATATATATTATTTGTCAAAAACCTTTATTAATTACCATTAAGGGTATACGAGTAATGTGTATAAGCATTAAAATCAAGTTCACCTTTAAAAATTAATTACGGTGTACGTGGCCTTTAAATAATAATCACACACTGGCTATAACAAACTTAGGTAGCAAAGCATGCCAGGCGGCAACAGCCAGACCAGCATGGTATTGTCTTGTATAAAGAGAGGTATGATCAGGGAGGAATGTAATTCTCCCTCTCTACAAAGCATTGGAAGGCCTCATTTAGAATATGCAGTGCATTTTGGAATCCGGTGTACAAAAAGGACATCTTTGAAATGGAAAGGGTTCAGAGAAGGGCAACTAAATTAAAGGGCATGTCCACCCCAAATCTGTAATTTAACCCAATACTGGCCACATTCTATAGTTTCAAAAAATCCTTACCTTATATCTCTGCTCAAATGGTTCTTCTGTTATGCCCCTCCAAAGTCCAGTAAACTGTTGTGTAGAAGCTCTCAGTGAGACATCCTGTGGCTGTCTGTGCCTCAACCTCATCAAGGTCTGAGGCATGCGCAGGGAAGCCCTCCCCCCCATCCCACCCACCATCCGATCCTCCTCTGAGGCCGTGGCACCTAGCGTGAAATCCCTTCAGGTAAGGTAAGTAAGATCTCCCCAACCCTAACCGCCATATATTTTTGAAAAAAACGCCCCGATAGTTACTTACGGACCCTTCTCTCCTGCGGCGTCTTCAATGACCACCGCGTCTGTGATTGGCCGCGTCTTAGCCAATCACAGACGCGGATAGCGGACCAGCCCCTGCTTGCAACTTCCGCAAGCAGGGAGCTGGATAGGAGACGGCGCGGGAGAGAATGGGCTGTAAGTAAACATATGGGCAGTTTTTTAAAATATATTATAGCGGTTGGGGGTGGGCAGCTGCTACCTACAGTATACTAAAAGTTAATTTCAGGGTGGACATGCCCTTTAATAAGGGGATTGGGGGAGCTTGAATTTGAAGAGAGACTGGAAAAGTACAATTATTTACGCTGGAGAAAAGGCGCTTGCGTGGGGATATGATTACTGTGTTAAATACATTAACGGGCCATACAAAAACTATCTGGGGCATTGTTCACCAATAGAACATGTCAAAGGACACGAGGACATCCCTTAAGACTTGAGAAAAAAAGGTTTAGGCTTCAAGCTCACGGTTTTTTTTCACTGTGAGAACGGTAAACGTATGGAACTGTCTTCCAGTGGATGTTGTTTTGGCAGGTTCATTTGGCACTCTTTTAAACATGTTCATTATTCCGGTTCTGTCAAACCAGAACTGGAAATATGTCTATCTCTTTCTGTTTATATGCCAGTCTATCTCTCTCTCACTGTCTCTGTGTATATCATTATCTATTTGAGAGAAAATCCAGTATCCTGTTAACTAGGCCACATTTCCTTAATGTTACCTGTTACCAGTGCAGCAGTAACATAAAATAAATTTACCCTACCATTCAAAACTTGTTTGAATGTTATTATTTTATTTAAATTTAGATAAATTCAATAAGTCCTTAAGCCATCCATTTCAGAGCCACCTGCTCTGTGCCACTAATTTTTCCATATCTCCACACACACACACTCCTCCTCTGCATGCTTTTCAAGCTTTTGATGAGCTTGTGCAGCCACAGATGCAATTCATTGACTTGACTGATGGCTTCTTTCTGGAAAATGAGAACCAGAGTTGGCAAAGATAAAGAAGATTTGTTCTGCAACACCCAGGAAAGCTGCAGTATTGTAAATTTGATTTCTTTTATTTGGGGGGGGTGGTTGTAAAAATCAAATGTTGTTTTAAAGAACAATGTGGCTTTAAAAAACAACTGTACAAACATTTTCCCCAATCCCATTTAATAGTACCCAGGGAGAGAACCTAAACCAGCTTGTAGAAAGTTGTGCTGATGGAGCCAATTTATTCTTCGCCCACCTCAGTGTGTGGACATGTCTAATAGGAATTCAGGTTTCTCATGAAACATAGCAAGCTATATTTGTTGTGGTTGGAGGTTGTTGGTAGTTTTGGGGTGATAGAAAGTAAGTACTCTGCAGTAAACTGGTATCAAAAAATGTTGACGTTTTTAACACTTAAAAAGTATCTCCCTGAAAATGTAAAGTTTGGGCAATTAGTTTTATTAAAAAACAGGGGTTAAAGGGATAGTTCAGTGAAAATTATCAATATTTGTTAAATTGTTAGTTTGTGTAATGCCTTCTTAGTTATTCTACAATTCTCTCCCATTTTGAAAAATCAGTTGATTTCATACCCTTTGCTGTTCCCTGCTGTTGACATTAGTGAGCTGACATTTCAGGTTCTAATGGTCCTTCTTCTTCCCAGGATGCACCACATCCTTGGAATGTTCCTAACAGTAATTTCTACTATTGGCTGTGGATGGGTCAAGATGCTCAGATCTCTACTGAGCAACTAAATCAACCCAGGCGCTGGGTCAAGGGCAAGACCATAACAATCTCTATTAGGGGTCCTGCAAACAGGAAGTCATTATTTCGGCTGCATTTATTTATACACGGACAAAAATGCTGAATTTCCAGATTAAGATCATTGGGATGAAAAATACTGCTCTTTTTTCTGAAAAGCATATGTTTTTGCACTGAACTTCCCCTTTAAGGAGCTGTGTCTAACCTACTGTTCTTCAATAAAACGATCAGGAGCCAGGAGAGACGAACTATTAATGCGCATAGAAGACAGAGTCTAGCGGGACCTGTCAACTAGTGCGGGGGAGCAAGCGATCGGTAGTACCTTACCTTCTCTCCGCTCCTGATTTTTTTTTGAAGAACAGGAGGTAAGATACAGCTCCTTTACCTCCCATTCTTCAATAAAACTAAATGCCCAACTTATATATTTCAGAGGAATTGAAATAGGAATTAAAATAGACCATGTTTGGTATGGGAAAGAGCAGAAAATAATAAGACGAAAATCTTGAATGCTACTCAACAACACAGCAAATAACTAGAATTGTAAGAATTTACAGATTCTGTGCACTCCTTTTTTACATACGTATATTGGCTAATATATGTAGTATATATGTAGTATATATGTAGGTGCTTTCATATAACACCATAGTAATAAAATGATGGATTATTAAAAACCTAGGACTTGCTGTAATGCACTTACAACAGGGCTGTTGGTGCTTAGGGTGGGCAGGACTATACAAATAAGCGCTTGTTATGAAAAGGGATAGGGTGGTAGCAGGTGGAGTCAAGCTGGGTATACACTTGCATGATAGTTAGAAAATGACAGACAAAATCTGCAAAATTCTGTCTGTCATTTGAGCACTTACACACAGTCCCAAATGTTCTCCTTATGTAAACGCTCGGGGCTGCAGATTTCCTCCAGCCTATGCTGACTCCCTATACATTAAGTACAGGGAGACAACCGCGGCTATGGGAAATTTGGGGGCATTCTGAACGACCACGAGGCTGACAGTGAATGTTCATGGCCTTGCAATCTTCAAAAATGTGCCGCACACAGTAATGAAAAAGGGACCTTACCGACGGATCCGCACAGTATCATTCCTTTCTCTTTACCATGTGTACCCATGTTTAAGTATTGATGAGACTGGGCCTTTTCAATATCTTGTATATTGTGTTTCAGTCTATCAGAACTTGAATGGGCTAGAACTGAACTGGACCCAAACTTTAATAGTTCGGATGAACTCAGACTTTTATAATTTTCCAAACTTTAAGGTTTTCCAAGCTTGCGGACTAATTTTGATAAATGTCGATAATTGTACAAAATAAACTTTCGAATGTACTGTTCATAACCCTTGATTTTGGCCATAACCCTCGAATGTACTTTGGCAATAACCCTCGAATGTAGTGTTTCGACAATCCCCTCGAAATTATCGTTTCGGCGAACCCTCAAATTGATTTTATATAGATTTAGGAGTTTGGCCATCTTTAATCACAACTTGTACATTCACTCAGCAGCAATAATAAAGATCTTAACTCCCTTAATTATTATTATAATTTTAATTTCATATTATTTTGCTTTTCACAATCATAGACAGTTCTATCTTGCTGTTTTATGGATCTGTCATTTCTGTAGTGTTTGACAGAATGACTTGTTCCATGCCATAAAATACTCTCCAGAAAGTTAGGATGAGTTAAAAGAAATACTTCACAAACACTGGTTAGTAACGGGAGACTATTGAAAACTATTATAATGTATGATGTTAATGCCTATTTTTTTTGGAATGGGATTTCTAACAAAGCAACAATCGATACTGGAGGCGTTAAACTTGGCAAGTGAAGCTTGTCTGACGACATTCCTGAACGTAACTACATAGGGTGGGGCACAATGTGACCTTGAATTTGCATGTTTGATAAAAGTTAACTAGTTATGGGAATTTCCCACACATCAGAATATACAGACTCCATGTGAAAGGATTATAGAAATATATCAAAGATTAGATAGGGTAATTTAATTGAAGACGCTATCTCCAAGCCTGTTTTTCTTTTTAAAGGGGAATACAAATACATGTACTTTTAAGAAAAAAGAGCAGTTTTTTTCCATCCTAATTACCTTATCCTGCCTGTTTAGCATTTTGTCTGTGAAATAATTGCTTCCGAAATACTGACTTCCTGTTTGCAGGACCCATAGAAACCGTTATGGTCTTGCCCTTGACCAGTGCCTGGGTTGATTCAGTTGCTCAGTACAGATCTGAGCATGTTTGACCCATCCAACAACCAATAATAGAAATACTGTTAGGAACATTCCATGTTAATGTGCATTCTGGGAAGAAGAAGGAAGGATCATTACAGAACCTGAATGTCAGCTCATTAATGTCAACAGCAGGGAATAGCAAGGGTATAAATTCAACGATTTTTCAAAATGGAAGCTAATCTGTAGAATAACTAGGTATGCATAATGTAAACTACGAATTTTAAAAATAGTGATATTTTTCACTGAACTTTCCCTTTAAAGGATTACCACAATATGATCCTTAATCCCATAGTTTATGCAACGTCATCAAAGCGATAATTAAGCTTGGTCTAAGCTTTCCAAGATTGAAGGTTTGCCCACCTAGGACTTTTTTTTACCATTGAGTATATTACATTCAATTAAACTTCCAGGGATTAGATTCTTTTACTCGACTATTCTAATACCATAGTATTCTTTTGTGCAATAAATCATGATCGAGTAACAATGTTGTTTGGGGTTGTGCCAATAGACATGGAGGGAAAGATCAACTATTTCAGGATTCATGTTATGTTCTACCTTTTACAGATATCATATGTATAGTAGCAATAATGGCATAAAAGATTTAAGTGCACTTTGGTAACACCGACAATATGGTACAGAAAGAACTAAATAAGGTTAATATTAATAAATCTCTGGAACGGATAAAATTCACCTCGGGTACTAAGGGAGCTAAGTTCAGTTTTAGCTAGGCCATTGTTTCTTCTTATTTTTGCAGATTCCCTCATGTCCGGAGGTGTGCCTCTGGATTGGAAAAAGGCTGATGTTATTCCAATATTCAAAAAGGGTAGTCGTTCAGGTAATTACAGGCCTGTAAGTTTAACCTCAGTTAGTGGGGAAGATCCTGGAAAATTTAATAAGGGAACATGTTCTAGAGTATCTTTCAAGGACTGACATTATAAGTAGTATCTGCATGGATTTAGGAGGAATCGATCTTGTCAAAATAACTTGCTTGGCTTTTATGAGGAAGTAAGTGGAAATTTAGACTAGCATAGCAGTAGATGTAGTTTGCTTGGATTTTGCAAAGGCTTTTGATAGTCCATAGGTGACTAATGTATAAGCTAAGGTCTGTTGGTCTGGGGAGTCACATTTGTACATGGATAGAAAATTGGTTAATGTAAGGATGCAGAGAGTAGTTGTAAATGGGGCTTCTCATTATGGACTAGTGCTAAGTGGGGTGCCACAGGGTTCTGTGTTGGGGCCTCTTCTATTTAATCTATTTATTAAGGATTTGGAAGTGGGTATTGCAAGGTTTCTGTGTTTCTGTGCTGACGACACAAACTTTGTCGACCATTAAAAAATTCAGAGGATGTGCAATCGTTGCAGGGGATCTAAGATGTTGTCACATTGGGCTGCTAAGTGGCATATGAGATTCAATGTTGATAAATGTGGTGAAGCATTTTGGACTTAAAAATCCTTGTGCTACTTATACTATAAATGGCTCTGTGTTAAGTGAATGCCTGTTGGAAAGGGATTATGGAGTTTTGGTGGATAACAAACCTAAAGCTAGCAAGCATTGCCAGGCGGCAACACCAAGCTAGCATGGTATGTCTTGTATAAAGAGAGGTATGGATTCAAGGGAGCAAAATGTAATTCTCCCTCTTTACAAAGCATTGGTAAGGCCTCATTTGGAATATGCGATGCAATTTTGGAATCCTGTGTACAAAAAGCATCTTTGAAATGGAAAGGGTTCAGAGAAGGGCAACAAAATAAATAAGGGGATTGGGGGAGCTGAATATAGAGAGACTGGAAAGTTACAATTATGTATGCTGGAGAAAATGCGCTGGCGTGGGGATATGATTACTGTTATAAATACATTAATGGACCATACAATAAACTATCTGGGGCATTGTTCACCAATGAACATGTCAGACGACACAAGGACATCCCTTAAGACTTGAAGAAAAAGGTTAAGGCTTCAAGTTCAGAAAGGGTTTTTCACTGTGAAACGGTAAAGCTATGGAACTGTCTTCCAGTGGACGTTGTTATGGCAGGTTCATTGGTCATTTTTAAAAAAAAGCTGGATGAGTTTCTGCAAACAGGAATGTTCAAGTTACTGGTATTGATAACATAAAGTAGAGTTGATCCAGGGAAATTTCCGATTGCCACTTGGAGTCAGGAAGGAATTTTTTTCCCTTCAAATTTGGTGGGTTTTTTGCCTTCCTCTGGATCAACAGTTAGGCAGGAAATGAGGATATTGCTAGATGGGTTGGACTGGATGGACATATTGTATTTTTCAACCTCAAATACTATACTATTTAAACATTGTCATTGAAATGATTAAGTTTTAGAAAATAAATAGTTGTATCTTTAACATAACAAGTCAGGTAACTAATGTTCACTGGTTACAGTTTTGTCTGTTGAATATTCAGAGAATGAACCTTAAACCATCTAAACTTAGGCTTTGTTTACACTCTGTAAAAAGCAGGAAGCTTGCTAGTGATTGTAGGTCATCTCAAACCAATACTTTCAACGTTGTAAAAAGCATTATTTTGCAATTATACCACAGTCCCATAGACTTGTATTGGTTTCCACTATTATTCGCAGGGCAAAAAAAAAAAGCATGCGCATGGTATAGTAATCCACTGTTGATGGAGCTGAAACAAGACACTTGAATTTTATATAAAAATGAATGCCACTGCATTATCACATACACTACTATGTGCGTTGTGCTACAACACACAAAAAAGTGCAAAGTGCTTTATTGCAATTTAGAATTATATTTCCATAATATTTTTGTGGGGTTTTTGTGGGTGTATCTAAAAAATTTTGCTTTATCCACAATATTAACCTTCTTTAACTTCAGACTACTTAGACTTAATTAATTTTGTATATTTTTATATTTAAGTTTCAAAAGCCTGTGATATACTGTAGCACCATGTCAATTACTATTATTATTATTGTGGATTTATATAGCGCCAACATATTCCGTAGCACTTTACAATTACATGTATACATTCACACCAGGCCCTGCCCGAGAGCTTACAATCTAGCACATTTATTTGACACATACAATCTATCATATGTCTTATTATTTTGGGGGAAACAGGAGTGCCGGAGGAAACCGACGCAACATGGAGAAACATACAAACTCCTTGCAGATGTGTCCAGGGTGGAATCGAACCAGACTTCAGCGCTGCAACCACGAGCCTTATATAAAAAAAGTCTGTTGGTTTTAAAAATCTGTTCTAGCAAATAAAGAAGTGTCTGAAGTACCATTTACAGAGTGCATACGTAAACAGAGTAAAACCTAATAGTATAGGAGGTTTTGTAAGGTATAATATTGTGTGGATACACCTGGGCCTAATGTTGACTTGGGCATATCAAGAGGTTGAAGATATTTTGGTGGATAAAAGTAAATATTTTCAAAAAGTGTAAAAATAAATGTGGCAAATAGAGCTAGGATCTAGGCTTTCCCGGTCTCTAATGCTGCATCCGTATCTGTGTGTCCACTGGCAGTATAAAGTTGATGCTGAAAAATATTGCTTGTTGGCGTATTTATCACCTGTGATATACTGCACCGTGCTTTTTTTTTTTTTACAATCAAGGTAAAAACTTTATTATAAAATAGCTAACTGCACTTTACATATACCCCTGTGTATTATTGCTAGTATGTTTACATTTTCTTTGATTCTGTAAAGGCATCTAGTCCTTCTTTTAGGGACTCTCCCTTTTCCACTGGAAAACGACTGTTTTTACAAAAAACACTTTCACACCAGATGACTAAATGTGTTTTTTTTCTAATCCAACAGATGCCCACATGTTCCTCTGCTATGATCCATGGGCAATTTTATGGGGTAACAAAAGTAACCATAATCCCCCTTTCTACTGGCTCTTAGTTAGCTGCAGTGTTTACATTTGAGGTAATCACAAAGTGCAAGGGATTGTAGTCTGAAACAGGACTAAAACAATGGGAGGGAACATATTATACTTTAGGGACAGTTGGGGAACTGGTCACACAGAAAAGTGGCACAAGTCACACAGTAGCACAGATGAGAACTTATCATCCTTATGCTTACCGTATTGTCCTGGCATAGCATTAGCATGAACTAAACTCCAACGGCTAATATAACATATCATTTAACCTTTTATATATGACCACTATGCTTACAAACATTAACATTACAGACATATATAGGATAGAGGATAGAGAATGTTTGCAATTTGAGACACTACTCTGTGTGGTGTGGGTGTTGTGTATAGCAATTAAGTTGAAAGCATATGTTTTTGCACCTAACTTGCACTTTCATAGGGCTCTGTACTAAGAGTTATCACTCTTTATTGCCTCCTCTAGACAATGAGATGATAGCGGCTCTCAGTGCATAGCAATGGGGTTTACCCTTCTGAAACTTTAACGCCAGCTTATCTTGCTGGCGTTAAAGTTATTGTCTTAAAGGACAACTCCACCCTCATAAGAACTCTTTAGAAAGAATGGCCTCTTTAAACATGTTGATATACCATATATATCCTATGATTCATTACTGTATGCCTGCTATGCTCTGGATGCATCATGGAACTGAGCAATTTGAAACCTGTACTGAGTCTGTACTGAGCCTGGGCATGCTCAGAAGAGGCAGATAGGGGATTAGCATTCAGTCATTGGCTGTGATGTCAACTGTCAAATCCATAACTGACAGTGCTAACTGAAGAACCGGAAGCAGAAATAGGGCAACAGGACATTGTGCAGGATTTCAGTTAGACTTATATATTTCAGATTTTAAACTATTACCGTTTAGGTTTTGGGGGTGATTTACCTGTATGTAAGTTTTCATTTAGGGCTGGACTTGTCCTTTAAAGAGTGGTTATTGGCTCATTACATATCTTGTGGTGGTTGCGCAACACGGTCGCAAGTTTGTCTTAAAGTCACTTAAACCCTTAATACATGTGTTAACGTGATTTTAAGACAGAAAAGCCGATAACAGCTCTCATACATAGTAACATAGTAACATAGTATTAAGGTTGAATAAGACATTCGTCCATCAAGTCCAACCTATTCCCTTTTTTTTTTTTTTTTAACCCTACCTACAGTTGATCCAGAGGAAGGCAAAAAACCCCAGCTAAAAAGGGGGGAAAAATTCCTTCCTGACTCCAAACGGCAATGGAAAGTATCCCTGGATCACCAGATCTATATGCATTAATACCAGTAATTCTCAATATTTTAGTTTTAGGAACTTATCCAGGCCTTTTTAAAGTTATTCAATGACTTGCCATTACCACCTCTGCTGGAAGACAGTTCCACAGTTTCACACGTTCTCACTGTAAAGAAACCTCTCCTAACCTGAAGATGAAACTTCTTTTCTTCCAACCTTAAAGGATGTCCACGATCCTCTGATATGACCTTTAGTGAACAATGCACCAGAGAGTTCACTGTATGGGCCATTAATTATTTTGTATAAGGTTATCATGTCCCCCCGCACCAACCGCCTCTTCTCCAATGTACCAGCCCTAACTTGTCTAATCTGCCTGCATATTTCAAGCCCCTCCATTCCCCTTATTAATTTAGTTGCCCTTCTCTGAACTGCCTCAATTTCCAAGATGTCCCTTTTGTATATGGGATTCCAAAACTGCACCGCATATTCCAAATGTGGCCTTACCAGTGCCTTGTAAAGAGGGAGAATAATATTTTCTCTCTTGATTCCATCCCCCTCTTTATACAAGCAATATCTTGCTAGCTCTAGCTGTTGCTACCTGGCATTGTTTGCTACAGCTAAGTCTGTTATCTACCAGAACCCCCAAATCTTTTTCCATTTCAGATGCACTTACACAGAGTTATTTATGGTGTAGGTGGCACAGGATTATTAATCCCAAATGCATCACCTTACATTTATCAACATTGAATCTCATCTGCCATTCTGCTGCCCATTTTGATAATCTATCTAGGTCTGCTTGCAGCACTTGCCACATCTTGGAAGTTTCCAAAGCTCTGCATAATTTAGTGTCATCAGCAAACACAGAGACCTTGCTCTCAATGCCCCCTTCTAAGTCATTTATAAACAGATTAAACAGAAGCGGCCCCAGTACAGAACCCTGAGGAACTCCGCTTAGAACTTAGCCCCATGATGTAGCTCCATTACCACCACTCTCGGTTTGCGGTCCAATAACCAGTTCTCTATCCATGAACAAATGTTTTCTTCAAGGCCAACAGTCCTCAGTTTATACATTAGTCGCCTATGTGGCACAGTATCAAAGGCTTTTGCAAAATCCAAATATACCACACCACAGCTGTGCCTGAATCTAACTTCTTACTCACTTCTTCTAAAAAAACCAATTAAATTTGTCTGCATGATCTATTTCTCATAAATCCATGCTGACTACTACTAATAAGATGATCTCTGGAGACAAAGTCAAGGATATGATCCCTTAACAAAGTTTCCATCACCTTCCTACCACTGATGTCAGGCTTACAGGTCTATAGTTACCAGGCTGTGAACGACTACCTTTTTGAATATTGGTATTACATAGCCCTGAATCTTTTTAACTTAAAGCTAGACATCCCAACATGAAGTACTGTAATATATTTATGTCTATTGCCAAATATTACAAACAAAATGGAATTTAAGTGTTAATTTTACATATAGGTACGACAGGACATCATTATTTACATATTTAGTGTCTCTTCGTACATTTTCAGGGTGGCAATCTCCATGTGTCCTTTTGTTTTGTCCTGTAATTAATAACTTTTCAACTGTTTTTAACAGCAAGCATGCCCAAATACTACCTAGCATTAACATGATAGTCAGCTCGTATAAATTCATCCAGCTAATACTGTAATTTTGAAATGGGATGAGCACGGTTTATGGGTGAAAAAAGATAACAGAAAATGGTACTCCCAATTATAAAAACCTTTACAGTTCTTTTAAGTGAGGCTTCGGCCATTTGCTGTTCTCTCTGGAACTGTTGCCCTTCTACCTCTATCTCTGGGTCCTCCAACTGAACCAGCTGGCTTGTTGACTTGTCAACCAAATAGCACAGCATTAACATGAAGGCTCAAAGTCTACAAATAAACTGAACTTATTTGGGCAAACTGTTCTATCGAGGTCAGTTTATTACTGCGATAGGCATGTGTAAGCTAGGTACAAACAAAGCAATCATGATTGGCCATGATTGGGTGAGTCAATATTGTTTACAAAAAAATTGCCGCTAACTATGTTTCCAGCATGATGAACAAAATTTACCAACACGTCCAATTGAACTTTCATCTCATTTGGCCGAAGTCACAACTCACATAGTACCACCAATAATTCTACCTGAAATATCGGTTTGTACCTTGTGTGTACCCAGCCTATGCTTACTTTAACTGCATCACCTATCTTTCAAGAAGCTTGTTTATATAGCATATTTATTAGCGTTCTGCTAAAGGGAGATGTTTACGGAATCCAGAAAAGTTGGTTTGTCTGACATATTATTAAACAGCAATATTTATGGAAACAATTTAAATACTTATATATGTTATATATCTATTAAAAAAACAGACGTAAAAAAAACTAAGAACAGCTACCTTACATCATATGTGAATTTAGTAGCAATTCTCAGTCTAGCAGACATTACATAGTGTTTTATACCTTGAGCTTCTCAGCAAATCATGAAACCACCTGCCCATATTTTCCCAGCACGGCTCAAATAACCTGTGTACTATGCAAATTTTTATGCAGCTGAACTCATAGCACGCACCTGGGGAAAGTCCCTTTCTTCTCTATCTATATGGATCAAGGCGGGGTTGAGTTCCAGGTATATACATAGAAAAACAATGGTTGTAAAATTAGTTTCACTCTGCCACTGGCTGCTTTTACATTTCCTTGTGGATTAGTTTAGCTGCTGGAAAATTGCAAAGGTACAGTAACGATTCATTGCTATTTATCATTAAGCATGCACTTTCCAAGAAATTAATATATTTTAAATCAAATGTCATGATGCTTTTAACCATTGGATGTACAAGTAAGACTCTGGAAGCTTGTTCTAAACTTATTAGGATAAGTTTAGAAATAGAAAAAAAGGTTTTTTTTGTTGCTAATCTCTTGTATTTCTGATATTGTCATGTATTTCTAATATTAGTTAATAAAAAAAAAATTTAATTTGAAACCCTTAATAGTCATGGTCATACTGCAGTTCTTGTTAGTTCTTATTAAACTACAATACACAATGGGATCTGGGAGATGTAGTTTAAGGCACTGGATTGTAGCTGGTTGGTGTCCCTGAAAAAAGCACAAGTTGTAAGCCATTTTTGGGCTCTTGTAGCTCTGAGATTTCCTCTGCTTTCTCCTGCTTGAGCCTCAAACAGAAATGCTTGTGAGTTCCATGCACACGCACGTGCACGGAACTCACAGGCATTACTGTTTGAGGCTCAAGCAGGAGAGCGCACGAAACTCACAGGCATTACTGTTTGAGGCTCAAGCAGGAGAAAGCAGAGGAAATCTCAGAGGGGCGGAGCTTAATATTCAGCAAACCAGTAACAAGATGTCAGCAACTTCCAAGGCACAAAGGTAGGCTCTGGAGGGGCATAGGTAAAAAAAAAAAAATGGCAACGGTATTTTTAAAGCTGCCGCTTCCAAATGAACATAACTTGATTTTACAGTGCACTTATCCTTTAAGCAGTTGAATATACTACATTTTGGTTGCACTCCAATAACATATATAGATAAAAAGAAGATAAAGGGAATTAAAATCAGTTGTTTTAAAAGTTCTTATCTACATTAATATCTGATAAAACATATAAAAGTACCCACTTACTTAAGTGAAAAATATATTATTTATATATATTATTTGTCAAAAAACCTTTATTAATTACCATTAAGGGTATACGAGTAAAGTGTTATAAGCATTAAAATCAAGTTCACCTTTAAAAATTAATTACGGTGTACTGTGCCTTTAAATAATAATCACACACTGGCTATAACAAACTTAAAGGTAGCAAGCAGTGCCAGGCGGCAACAGCCAGAGCCAGCATGGTATTGTCTTGTATAAAGAGAGGTATGGATTCAAGGGAGGAAAATGTAATTCTCCCTCTCTACAAAGCATTGGTAAGGCCTCATTTAGAATATGCAGTGCAATTTTGGAATCCGGTGTACAAAAAGGACATCTTTGAAATGGAAAGGGTTCAGAGAAGGGCAACTAAATTAAAGGGCATGTCCACCCCCAAATCTGTAATTTAACCCCATACTGGCCACATTCTATAGTTTCAAAAAATCCTTACCTTAAATCTCTGCTCCAAATGGTTCTTCTGTTATGCCCCTCCAAAGTCCAGTAAACTGTTGTGTAGAAGCTCTCAGTGAGACATCCTGTGGCTGTCTGTGCCTCAACCTCATCAAGGTCTGAGGCATGCGCAGGGAAGCCCTCACCCCATACCCCCCACCATCCGGATCCATCCTCTGAGGCCGTGGCACCTAGCGTGAAATCCTCTTCAGGTAAGGTAAGTAAGATCTCCCCAACCCTAACCGCCATAATATTTTTGAAAAAAACTGCCCCGATAGTTACTTACGGACCCTTCTCTCCTGCGGCGTCTTCAATGACGTCAGCCGCGTCTGTGATTGGCCGCGTCTTAGCCAATCACAGACGCGGATAGCGGACCAGCCCCTGCTTGCAACTTCCGCAAGCAGGGAGCTGGATAGGAGACGGCGCGGGAGAGAATGGGCTGTAAGTAAACATATGGGCAGTTTTTTAAAAATATATTATAGCGGTTGGGGGTGGGCAGCTGCTACCTACAGTATACTAAAAGTTTAATTTCAGGGTGGACATGCCCTTTAATAAGGGGATTGGGGGAGCTTGAATATGAAGAGAGACTGGAAAAGTTACAATTATGTACGCTGGAGAAAAGGCGCTTGCGTGGGGATATGATTACTGTGTATAAATACATTAACGGGCCATACAATAAACTATCTGGGGCATTGTTCACCAATAGAACATGTCAAAGGACACGAGGACATCCCTTAAGACTTGAAGAAAAAAGGTTTAGGCTTCAAGCTCGGAAACGGTTTTTCACTGTGAGAACGGTAAAGCTATGGAACTGTCTTCCAGTGGATGTTGTTTTGGCAGGTTCATTTGGCACTCTTTTAAACATGTTCATTATTCCGGTTTGTCAAACAGAACTGGAAATATGTCTCTCTTTCTGTTTATATGCCGTCTATCTCTCTCTCACTGTCTCTGTGATATCATTATCTATTTGAGAGAAAAAAATCAGGATACCTGTTAACTAGGCCACATTTCCTTAATGTTACCTGTACCAGTGCAGCAGTAACATAAATAAATTTACCCTACCATTCAAAACTGTTTGAATGTTATTATTTATAAATTTAAATTTAGATAAAATTCAATAAAAGTCCTTAAGCCATGTCCATTTCAGAAAGCCACATTGCTCTGTGCCACTAATTTTTCCATATACTCCACACACACACACTCCTCCTCTGCATGCTTTTCAAGCTTTTGATGAGCTTGTGCAGCCACAGATGCAATTCATTGACTTGACTGATGGCTTCTTTCTGGAAAATGAGAACCAGAGTTGGCAAAGATAAAGAAGATATTTGTTCTGCAACACCCAGGAAAGCTGCAAGTATTGTAAATTTGATTTCTTTTTATTTGGGGGGGGTGGTTGTAAAAATCAAATGTTGTTTTAAAGAACAATGTGGCTTTAAAAAACAACTGTACAAACATTTTCCCCAATCCCATTTAATAGTACCCAGGGAGAGAACCTAAACCAGCTTGTAGAAAGTTGTGCTGATTGAGCCAATTTATTCTTCGCCCACCTCAGTGTTGGACATGTCTAATAGGAATTCAGGTTTCTCATGAAACATAGCAAGCTATATTTGTTGTGGTTGGAGGTTGTTGGTAGTTTTGGGGTGATAGAAAAGTAAGTACTCTGCAGTAAACTGGTATCAAAAAAATGTTGACGTTTTTAACACTTAAAAAGTATCTCCACTGAAAATGTAAAGTTTGGGCAATTAGTTTTATTAAAAAACAGGGGTTAAAGGGATAGTTCAGTGAAAATTATCAATATTTGTTAAATTGTTAGTTTGTGTAATGCCTTCTTAGTTATTCTACATATTCTCTCCCATTTTGAAAAATCAGTTGATTTCATACCCTTTGCTGTTCCCTGCTGTTGACATTAGTGAGCTGACATTTCAGGTTCTAATGGTCCTTCTTCTTCCCAGGATGCACCACATCCTTGGAATGTTCCTAACAGTAATTTCTACTGATTGGCTGTTGGATGGGTCAAAGATGCTCAGATCTCTACTGAGCAACTAAATCAACCCAGGCGCTGGGTCAAGGGCAAGACCATAACAATCTCTATTAGGGGTCCTGCAAACAGGAAGTCAGTATTTCGGCTGCATTTATTTATACACGGACAAAATGCTGAATTTCCAGATTAAGATCATTGGGATGAAAAAATACTGCTCTTTTTCTGAAAAGCATATGTTTTTGCACTGAACTTCCCCTTTAAAGGAGCTGTGTCTAACCTACTGTTCTTCAATAAAACGATCAGGAGCCAGGAGAGACGGAACTATTAATGCGCATAGAAGACAGAGTCTAGCGGGACCTGTCAGACTACGTGGCGGGGGAGCAAGCGATCGGGTAAGTACCTTACCTTCTCTCCTGGCTCCTGATTATTTTATTGAAGAACAGGAGGTAAGATACAGCTCCTTTACCTCCCATTCTTCAATAAAACTAAATGCCCAAACTTTATATTTTCAGAGGAATTGAAATAGGAATTAAAATAGACCATGTTTGGTATGGAAAGAGCAGAAAATAATAAGACGAAAATCTTGAATGCTACTCAACAACACAGCAAATAACTAGAATTGTAAGAATTTACAGATTCTGTGCACTCCTTTTTATGACATACAGTATATTGGCTAAATATATGTAGTATATATGTAAGTATATATGTAGGTAGCTTTCATATAACACCATAGTAATAAAATGATGGATTATTAAAAACCTAGGACTTGCTGTAATGCACTTACAACAGGGCTGTTGGTGCTTAGGGTGGGCAGGACATATACAAATAAGGGCATTGTTATGAAAAGGGATAGGGTGGTAGCAGGTGGAGTCAAGCTGGGTATACACTTGCATGATAGTTAGAAAATGACAGACAAAATCTGCAAAATTCTGTCTGTCATTTGAGCATGCTTACACACAGTCCCAAATGTTCTCCTTATGTAAACGCTCGGGGCTGCAGATTTCCTCCAGCCTATGCTGACTCCCTATACATTAAGTACAGGGAGACAACCGCGGCTATGGGAAATTTGGGGGCATTTCTGAACGACCACGAGGCTGACAGTGAATGTTCATCGGCCTTGCAATCATTCAAAAATGTGCCGCACACAGTAATGAAAAAGGGACCTTACCGACGGATCCGACAGTATCATTCCTTTCTCGTTACCATGTGTACCCATGTTTAAAGTATTGATGAGACTGGGCCTTTTCAATATCTTGTTATATTGTGTTTCAGTCTATCAGAACTTGAGATGGGCTAGAACTGAACTGGACCCAAACTTTAATAGTTCGGATGAACTCAGACTTTTTATAATTTTCCAAACTTTAAGGTTTTCCAAGCTTGCGGACATATTTTTGATAAATGTCGATAATTGTACAAAATAAACTTTCGAATGTACTGTTCATAACCCTTGATTTTGGCCATAACCCTCGAATGTATCATTTTGGCAATAACCCTCGAATGTAGTGTTTCGACAATAACCCTCGAAATTATCGTTTCGGCGATAACCCTCAAATTGATTTTATATAGATTTAGGAAGTTTGGCCATCTTTAATCACAACTTGTACATTCACATCAGCAGCAAAATAATAAAGATCATTAACTCCCTTAATTATTATTATAATTTTAATTTCATATTATTTTGCTTTTCACAATCATAGACAGTTCTATCTTGCTGTTTTATGGATCTGTCATTTCTGTAGTGTTTGCACAGAATGACTTGTTCCATGCCACATAAAATACTTCCAAGAAAGTTAGGATGAGTTAAAAGAAATAACTTTCACAAACACTGGTTAGTAACGGGAGATCTATTGAAAACTATTATAAATGTATGATGTTAATGCCTAATTTTTATTTTGGAATGGGATTTCTAACAAAGCAACAATCGATACTGGAAGGCGTTAAACTTGGCAAGTGAAGCTTGTCTGACGACATTCCTGAACGTAACTACATAGGGTGGGGCACAATGTGACCTTGAATTTGCATGTTTGATAAAAGTTAACTAGTTATGGGAATTTCCCACAACATCAGAATATACAGACTCCATGTGAAAGGATTATAGAAATATATCAAAGATTAGATAGGGTAATTTTAATTGAAAGACAGCTATCTCCAAGCCTGTTTTTCTTTTTAAAGGGGAATACAAATACATGTACTTTTAAGAAAAAAGAGCAGTTTTTTTCCATCCTAATTACCTTATCCTGCCTGTTTAGCATTTTGTCTGTGTATAAATAATTGCTTCCGAAATACTGACTTCCTGTTTGCAGGACCCCGAATAGAAACCGTTATGGTCTTGCCCTTGACCCAGTGCCTGGGTTGATTCAGTTGCTCAGTACAGATCTGAGCATGTTTGACCCATCCAACAACCAATTAATAGAAATTACTGTTAGGAACATTCCATGTTAATGTGCATTCTGGGAAGAAGAAGGAAGGATCATTACAGAACCTGAAATGTCAGCTCATTAATGTCAACAGCAGGGAATAGCAAGGGCTATAAATTCAACAGATTTTTCAAAATGGAAGCTAATCTGTAGAATAACTAGGTATGCATAATGTAAACTACGAATTTTAAAAATAGTGATATTTTTCACTGAACTTTCCCTTTAAAGGATTACCACAATATGATCCTTAATCCTCAGTAGTTTATGCAACGTCATCAAAGCGATAAATTAAGCTTGGTCTAAGCTTTCTCAAGATTGTAAGGTTTGCCCACCTAGGACTTTTTTTTACCATTGAGTATATTACAATTTAAACTTCCAGGGATTAGATTCTTTTACTCTGACTATTCTAATACCATAGTATTACTTTTGTGCAATAAATCATGATCGAGTAACAATGTTGTTTGGGGTTGTGCCAATAGACATGGAGGGAAAGATCAAGCTATTTCAGGATTCATGTTATGTTCTACCTTTTACAGATATCATATAGTATAGTAGCAATAATGGCATAAAAGATTTAAGTGCACTTTGGTTAACCGACAATATGGTACAGAAAGAACTAAATAAGGTTAATATTAATAAATCTCCTGGAACGGATAAAATTCATCCTCGGGTACTAAGGGAGCTAAGTTCAGTTTTAGCTAGGCCATTGTTTCTTATTTTTGCAGATTCCCTCATGTCCGGAGGTGTGCCTCTGGATTGGAAAAAGGCTGATGTTATTCCAATATTCAAAAAGGGTAGTCGTTCAGGTAATTACAGGCCTGTAAGTTTAACCTCAGTAGTGGGGAAGATCCTGGAAAATTTAATAAGGGAACATGTTCTAGAGTATCTTTCAAGGACTGACATTATAAGTAGTAATCTGCATGGATTTAGGAGGAATCGATCTTGTCAAAATAACTTGCTTGGCTTTTATGAGGAAGTAAGTGGAAATTTAGACTAGCATAGCAGTAGATGTAGTTTGCTTGGATTTTGCAAAGGCTTTTGATATAGTCCATAGGTGACTAATGTATAAGCTAAGGTCTGTTGGTCTGGGGAGTCACATTTGTACATGGATAGAAAATTGGTTAATGAATAGGATGCAGAGAGTAGTTGTAAATGGGGCTTCATCATTATGGACTAAAGTGCTAAGTGGGGTGCCACAGGGTTCTGTGTTGGGGCCTCTTCTATTTAATCTATTTATTAAGGATTTGGAAGTGGGTATTGCAAGGTTTCTGTGTTTCTGTGCTGACGACACAAAACTTTGTCGACCATTAAAAAATTCAGAGGATGTGCAATCGTTGCAGGGGGATCTAGATAGATTGTCACATTGGGCTGCTAAGTGGCATATGAGATTCAATGTTGATAAATGTAAGGTGAAGCATTTTGGACTTAAAAATCCTTGTGCTACTTATACTATAAATGGCTCTGTGTTAAGTGAATGCCTGTTGGAAAGGGATTATGGAGTTTTGGTGGATAACAAACCTAAAGCTAGCAAGCATTGCCAGGCGGCAACAGCCAGAGCTAGCATGGTATGTCTTGTATAAAGAGAGGTATGGATTCAAGGGAGCAAAATGTAATTCTCCCTCTTTACAAAGCATTGGTAAGGCCTCATTTGGAATATGCAGTGCAATTTTGGAATCCTGTGTACAAAAAGGACATCTTTGAAATGGAAAGGGTTCAGAGAAGGGCAACAAAATTAATAAGGGGATTGGGGGAGCTGGAATATGAAGAGAGACTGGAAAAGTTACAATTATGTATGCTGGAGAAAATGCGCTTGCGTGGGGATATGATTACTGTGTATAAATACATTAATGGACCATACAATAAACTATCTGGGGCATTGTTCACCAATAGAACATGTCAGACGACACAAGGACATCCCTTAAGACTTGAAGAAAAAAGGTTAAGGCTTCAAGTTCAGAAAGGGTTTTTCACTGTGAGAACGGTAAAGCTATGGAACTGTCTTCCAGTGGACGTTGTTATGGCAGGTTCATTGGTCAGTTTAAAAAAAAAGCTGGATGAGTTTCTGCAAACAAGGAATGTTGCAAGTTACTGGTATTGATACATAAAGTAGAGTTGATCCAGGGAAATTTCCGATTGCCACTTGGAGTCAGGAAGGAATTTTTTTCCCCTTCAAAAATTTGGTGGGTTTTTTTGCCTTCCTCTGGATCAACAGTTAGGCAGGAAATGAGGATATTGCTAGATGGGTTGGACTGGATGGACATATGTATTTATTCAACCTCAAATACTATACTATTTAAACATTGTCATTGAACATGATTAAGTTTTAGAAAATAAATAAAGTTGTATCTTTAACATAACAAGTCAGGTAACTAATGTTCACTGGTTACAGTTTTGTCTGTTGAATATTCAGAGAAATGAAACCTTAAACCATCTAAACTTAGGCTTTGTTTACACTCTGTAAAAAGCAGGAAGCTTGCTAGTGATTGTAGGATCATCTCAAACCAATACATTTCAACGTTGTAAAAAGCATTATTTTGCAATTATATCCACAGTCCCATAGACTTGTATTGGTTTCCACTATTATTCGCAGGGCAAAAAAAAAAGCATGCAGCATGGTATAGTAATGCACTGTTGAATGGAGCTGAAACAAGACACATTGAATTTTATATAAAAATGAATGCCACTGCATTATCACATACACTACTATGTGCGTTGTGCTACAACACACAAAAAATGTGCAAAGTGCTTTATTGCAATTTAGAATTATATTTCCATTAATATTTTTGTGGGGTTTTTGTGGGTGTATCTAAAAAATATTTGCTTTATCCACAATATTAACCTTCTTTAACTTCAGACTACTTAGACTTAAGTAAGTTTTGTATATTTTTATATTTAAGTTTTCAAAAGCCTGTGATATACTGTAGCACCATGTCAATTACTATTATTATTATTGTGGATTTATATAGCGCCAACATATTCCGTAGCACTTTACAATTACATGTATACATTCACACCAGGCCCTGCCCCGAAGAGCTTACAATCTAAGCACATTTATTTGACACATACAATCTATCAGTATGTCTTTATTATTTTGGGGGAAACAGGAGTGCCCGGAGGAAACCGACGCAAGCATGGAGAGAACATACAAACTCCTTGCAGATGTGTCCAAGGGTGGAATCGAACTCAGGACTTCAGCGCTGCAACCACTGAGCCTTATATAAAAAAAGTCTGTTGGTTTTTAAAAATCCTGTTCTAGGCAAATAAAGAAGTGTCTGAAGTACCATGTACAGAGTGCATACGTAAACAGAGTAAAACCTAATAGTATAGGAGGTTTTGTAAGGTATAATATTGTGTGGATACACCTGGGCCTAATGTTGACTTGGGCATATCAAGAGGTTGAAGATATTTTGTGTGGATAAAAGTAAAATATTTTCAAAAAGTGTAAAAATAAATGTGGCAAATAGAGCTAGGATCTAGGCTTTCACGGTCTCTAATGCTGCATCCGTATCTTGTGTCTCACTGGCAGTATAAAGTTGATGCTGAAAAATATTGCTTGTTGGCGTATTTTACACCTGTGATATACTGCACCGTGCTGTTTTTTTTTTACAATCAAGGTAAAAACTTTATTATAAAATAGCTATACTGCACTTATACATATATACCCCTTTGTGTATTATTGCTAGTATGTTTACATTTTCTTTGATTCTGTAAAGGCATCTAGTCCTCTTTTAGGGACTCTCCCTTTTCCACTGGAAAACGACTGTTTTTTACCAAAAAAACACTTTTCACACCAGATGACTAAATGTGTTTTTTTTCTAATCCTAACAGATGCCCACATGTTCCTCTGCTATGATCCATGGGCAATTTTATGGGGGTACAAAAAGTAACCATAATCCCCCTTTCTACTGGCTCTTAGTTAGCTGCAGTGTTTACATTTTGAGGTAATCACAAAGTGCAAGGGATTGTAGTCTGAAACAGGACTAAAACAATGGGAGGGAACATATTTATACTTTAGGGACAGTTGGGGAACTGGTCACACAGAAAAGTGGCACAAGTCACACAGTAGCACAGATGAGAACTTATCATCCTTATGCTTACCGTATTGTCCTGGCACTAGCATTAGCATGAACTAAACTCCAACGGCTAATATAACATATCATTTAACCTTTTATATATATGACCACTATGCTTACAAACATTAACATTACAGACATATATATGGATAGAGGATAGAGAAATGTTTGCAATTTGAGACACTACTCTGTGTGGGTGTGGGTGTATGTGTATAGCAGATTAAAGTTGAAAGCATATGTATTTGCACCTAACTTTGCACTTTCATAGGGCTCTGTACTAAGAGTTATCACTCTTTATTGCCTCCTCTAGACAATGAGATGATAGCGGCTCTCAGTGCATAGCAAATGGGGTTTACCCATTCTGAAACTTTAACGCCAGCTTATCTTGCTGGCGTTAAAGTTATTGTCTTAAAGGACAACTCCACCCTCATAAGAACATCTTTTAGAAAGAATGGCCTCTTTAAAACATGTTGATATACCATATATATCCTATGAATTCATTACTGTATGCCTGCTATGCTTCTGGATGCATCATGGAAACTGAGCAATTTAGAAACCTGTACTGAGTCTGTACTGAGCCTGGGCATGCTCAGAAGAGGCAGATAGGGGATTAGCATTCAGTCATTGGCTGTGATGTCAACTGTCAAATCCATAACTGACAGTTGCTAACTGGAAGAACCAGGAAGCAGAAATAGGGGCAACAGGACATTGTGCAGGATTTCAGGTTAGACTTATATATTTCAGATTTTAAACTATTACCGTTTAGGGTTTTGGGGGGTGATTTACCTGTATGTAAGTTTTCATTTTAGGGCTGGACTTGTCCTTTAAAGAGTGGTTATTGGCTCAGTACATATCTTGTGGTGGTTGCGCAACACGGTCGCAAGTTATGTCTTAAAGTCACTTAAACCCTTAATACATGTGTTAACGTGATTTTAAGACAGAAAAAGCCGATAACAGCTCTTCATACATAGTAACATAGTAACATAGTAATTAAGGTTGAATAAAGACATTCGTCCATCAAGTCCAACCTATTCCCTTTTTTTTTTTTTTTTAACCCTACCTAACAGTTGATCCAGAGGAAGGCAAAAAACCCCAGCTAAAAAAGGGGGGAAAAAATTCCTTCCTGACTCCAAACGGCAATCGGAAAGTATCCCTGGATCAACCAGATCTATATGCATTAATACCAGTAATTCTCAATATTTTTTAGTTTTAGGAACTTATCCAGGCCTTTTTTAAAGTTATTCAATGAACTTGCCATTACCACCTCTGCTGGAAGACAGTTCCACAGTTTCACCGTTCTCACTGTAAAGAAACCTCTCCTAACCTGAAGATGAAACTTCTTTTCTTCCAACCTTAAAGGATGTCCACGAGTCCTCTGATATGACCTATTAGTGAACAATGCACCAGAGAGTTCACTGTATGGGCCATTAATATATTTGTATAAGGTTATCATGTCCCCCCGCAACCGCCGCTTCTCCAATGTAAACAGCCCTAACTTGTCTAATCTGCCTGCATATTCAAGCCCCTCCATTCCCCTTATTAATTTAGTTGCCCTTCTCTGAACTGCCTCAATTTCCAAGATGTCCCTTTTGTATATGGGATTCCAAAACTGCACCGCATATTCCAAATGAGGCCTTACCAGTGCCTTGTAAAGAGGGAGAATAATATTTTTCTCTCTTGAATCTATTCCTCTGTTTATACAATACAATATCTTGCTAGCTCTAGCCGTTGCTACCTGGCATTGTTTGCTATAGCTAAGTCTGTTATCAACCAGAACCCCCAAATCATTTTCCATTACATATGCACTCAACACAGAGTTATTTATGGTGTAGGTGGCAGAGGGATTATTAAATCCCAAATGCATCACCTTACATTTATCAACATTGAATCTCATCTGCCATTCTGCTGCCCATTTTGATAATCTATCTAGGTCTGCTTGCAGCACTTGCACATCATTGGAAGTTTCCAAAGCTCTGCATAATTTAGTGTCATCAGCAAACACAGAGACCTTGCTCTCAATGCCCCCTTCTAAGTCATTTATAAACAGATTAAACAGAAGCGGCCCCAGTACAGAACCCTGAGGAACTCCGCTTAGAACTTTAGCCCACATAGATGTAGCTCCATTAACCACCACTCTCTGTTTGCGGTCCAATAACCAGTTCTCTATCCATGAACAAATGTTTTCTTCAAGGCCAACAGTCCTCAGTTTATACATTAGTCGCCTATGTGGCACAGTATCAAAGGCTTTTGCAAAATCCAAATATACCACATCCACAGCTGTGCCTGAATCTAACTTCTTACTCACTTCTTCATAAAAACCAATTAAATTTGTCTGGCATGATCTATTTCTCATAAATCCATGCTGACTACTACTAATAAGATGATCTCTGGAGACAAAGTCAAGGATATGATCCCTTAACAAAGTTTCCATCACCTTCCCTACCACTGATGTCAGGCTTACAGGTCTATAGTTACCAGGCTGTGAACGACTACCTTTTTTGAATATTGGTATTACATAGCCCTGTAAATCTTTTTAACTTAAAGCTAGACATCCCAACATGAAGTACTGTAAATATTTATGTTCTATTGCCAAATATTACAAACAAAATGGAATTTAAGTGTTAATTTTACATTAAGTAGGTACCAGGACATCATTATTTACATATTTAGTGTCTCTTGCAGTACATTTTCAGGGTGGCAATCTCCATGTGTCCTTTTTGTTTTGTCCTGTAATTAATAACTTTTCAACTGTTTTTAACAGCAAGCATGCCCAAATACTACCTAGCATTAACATGATTAGTCAGCTCGTATAAATTCATCCAGCTAATTACTGTAATTTTGAAATGGGATGAGCACGGTTTATGGGTGAAAAAAAGATAACAGAAAATGGTACTCCCAATTATAAAAACCTTTAACAGTTCTTTTAAGTGAGGCTTCGGCCATTTGCTGTATCTCTGGAATCTGTTGCCCTTCTACCTCTATCTCATGGGTCCTCCAACTGAACCAGCTGGCTTGTTGACTTGTCAACCAAATAGCACAGCATTAACATGAAAGGCTCAAAGTCTACAAATAAACTGAACTTATATTGGGCAAACTGTTCTATCGAGGTCAGTTTATTACTGCGATAGGCATGTGTAATGCTAGGTACACACAAAGCAATCATGATTGGCCATGATTGGGTGAGTCAAAATATTGTTTACAGCAAAAAATTGCCGCTAACTATGTTTCCAGCATGATGAACAAAATTTACCAACACGTCCAATTGAACTTTCATCTCATTTGGCCGAAGGTCACAACTCACATAGTACCACCAATAATTCTACCTGAAATATCGGTTTGTACCTTGTGTGTACCCAGCCTAATGCTTACTTTAACTGCATCACCTATCTTTCAAGAAGCTTGTTTATATAGCATTATTTATTAGCGTTCCTGCTAAAGGGAGATGTTTACGGATATCCAGAAAAGTTTGGTTTGTCTGACATATTATTAAACAGCAATATTTATGGAAACAATTTAAATACTTATATATGTTTATATATCTATTAAAGAAACAGACGTAAAAAAAAACTAAGAACAGCTACCTTACATCATATGTGAATTTAGTAGCAATTCTCAGTCTAGCAGACATTACATAGTGTTTATACCTTGAGCTTCTCAGCAAATCATGAAACCACCTGCCCATATTTTCCCAGCACGGCTCAGATAACCTGTGTACTATGCAAATTTTTATGCAGCTGAACTCATAGCACGCACCTGGGGAAAGTCCCTTTCTTCTCTATCTATATGGATCAAGGCGGGGTTGAGTTACAGGTATATACATAGAAAAACAATGTGTTGTAAAATTAGTTTCACTCTGCCACTGGCTGCTTTTACATTTCCTTGTGGATTAGTTTAGCTGCTGGAAAATTGCAAAGGTACAGTAACGATTCATTGCTATTTATCATTAAGCATTGCACTTTCCAAGAAATTAATATATTTTAAATCAAATGTCATGATGCTTTTAACCATTGGATGTACAAGTAAGACTCTGGAAGCTTGTTCTAAACTTATTAGGATAAGTTTAAGAAATAAGAAAAAAAGGTTTTTTTTGTTGCTAATCTCTTGTATTTCTGATATTGTCATGTATTTCTAATATTAGTTTAATAAAAAAAAAATTTAATTTGGAAACCTTAATAGTCATGGTCATACTGCAGTCTTGTTAGTTCTTATTAAACTACAATACACAATGGGATGCTGGGAGATGTAGTTTAAGGCACTGGATTGTAGCTGGTTGGATGTCCCTGAAAAAAAGCACAAGTTGTAAGCCATTTTTGGGCTCTTGGAGAGGGGGTGAATATGGAAATAATATGGATTTTTTTTGTATTCAAGGCGGAATGTGGTTTATGTTGAATTACTGTTGCTACACCTATTGTTTCTGGTTCCAATAATGATCTGTCAGTTTAACATGTAAAAGTCATATTCTGATTTTTTTTTTGTATCAATCGATTTATTGTAAAATAAGAGCAACGTATACTAGCCAATTTCTAAAGTTTTATATTATAAATTTGTATTTCACCCTCAGAGGAAGCAATGGCGGCAGGGAACTGCGAGATCAGCAGCATCATCAGCACATACTTCACTACACTGTACCCAACACTACCTGTCCAGCCAGTGTCAGACAGTATGATGTCAAGTCAGGACAGGGACAAGTTCCTAGCATTCTCTGAACCAACCAATGAACTCACAGGTACTGGACATACAAGGAAAATCAAATCAAAATAGAATTATGTGAAAGTTTTGGGATTAAGGGAATTGAGAATATATTCTAATCAGGGTAATGTGACCATGACTGGAATTCTAAAGTGCTCGAATGGGAAAAGGAGAAAGCATATATACAGTAAAGGCTTTTTGAGATTTGAGAAAGATGGCATAATAATGAGGGCAATAAGAGTTTTAAAGACAAAGCAAAACATCAATTAATCAGAACAGGAAATGAAGAAAATAAAGCTTATGAATACTGCATTTCACAAAAACTTTTTATTTTTATTTCACTGTCTGCAGTGCAACCTTCTGGTTGGAGCTCAGATTTTCCTCACATGTGGTCGCAGGAGCAAGTTATGGACTGGATCGGTTGCATAGTGGAGAAATATAAATGGGATGCCAGCACTATTGATACTGCTCAGTGTGAAATGAATGGACAACAGCTGTGCCAACTTAGCAAACAGGATATGAACAGTATTTTCGGGGGACTTGGAGACAAGTTATATGACCATCTATGCCATCTAAGGGATTGTAAGTGATCTAAATTGGTCTTGATAATAATCAATGGAATATGTTTGTTATATACAGAGATAGGGACAGATTTAACATATACTCAGTAGACAAGAGCACCAGTGGATCCTGGGGAAGCTCTCTCTTCCCTTTTCTGTAATCTGTGTATTTATTTAAATTTCAAATATTTAAAACATAAAAATTAAGAAATCATGCAAATCATATCACATAATAGTTTTTTTAAAGGACACAGCCAGGTACCAAGAATAAGAAGCAAAAGAAAGATGAGAAATAAGTTATTTACCAGTCCAGGGATGAGTACCGAAAAAAATGTATTCGAGTAATCGTAAAAGTGAAAGAAGAAAAGCGGGTGGAGTGGCAGGTGGAAGAAGAGGGAGGAGCTGTAACAGCAATGGGGGAGGGCTGGGATTGTCTTCACCATAAATGTATCAAGGAGTTTCTATCCCTTTTTAATGCCCCACTGCTGGCAGTTTAATCTATTGTGCAATACTGCACGGTTTAATTTAAAGTAAATTAAAGTAAAAATGTGTCTGCTTTGGCCTGCATTGAGGGGTGGGTTAAGGATGGATTTTTGTGTCTATAGGCTCCTTAGATGTAAAGCAGGTCTTGTCCAGGGGGATGATACAGCATTGTTATATTATAGTAATGGCAATAGCTATATATAAACGTTTGTTGATTACTTGAAGCAAAGACTTAAAATATGTTGATTACATGAATTTCATAATACTTCAAAATCAAAATGTATTAATATTAGCGCAAAGGTGATCATTGAGGATAGTTTGATATGTTAATATTTATTTTATCTGTATAATTATACAGACAATTTACATAACATCAGTTTTATAGATAGTCAACAGGTCATTAGTTTTGGATACGTTCAATGCATTACAGGAAGTCAATGAATATCTGTATAATTTAAATAAACTTTATTTTCACAGGGCCATCTTCTCAAAGAGACTCTTGTGATGTTGGAGACAGGGAATATCAGCTCAAGTTTCACCTTACAGGTTAGTAAACCATACTGTAGAAAAATCCATTACTTCCACTTACTGCTGATATGTGTGTGTGCAGTGAATACACCCACTGTATGTCATCTATTCATCAATACATTTTTTCCCCGTTATTTTAGATACTCCTTCTGATTGGGACTTGATATGTGATTTAATAAAAAATGATGAGATCAAAGAGGAAATAGGTGAGAAAGTAAGGCAAATAACTTGCAGGAAAACTCATAACTTAAAACAGTTAAAAGTGATAATTGATTAGATTTGAACATACAGGATACAGGATACAGGATAATATGATTGAATTGCATTCAAACATGGTTTCTTTTTTTCCCTCCAGATTATGATGATTTTTCTATAACAATGACAAAGCATAAATACTACTCTGGTCCCATTTCTCCAGCCAGCTCAGGTTCATGTAGCTCTGGTAAGTGTAGAGGCAAATTATGTCAAAACATGGTAAATAATGGAGCACAGAAGATTAGAGAGATGTTCAACTTTGAGTCCCTCACCACATATTTAATTTTTTTTTAAATCAGGGTTGGAGACATTCAGCCTTCCGGATAGAGACACCTTAGGTAGTGACCATGAAATGGAAGTCAAAAGTCACACGAGCAGTGGTAAGTATGTACACAATCTAATATGTACAAAATCTAAACAAAAGAAAAGTAGAAAAGAAAATTGTGGAAATTACAAAACTGTTTTTTAACCTCATTTTGTGCCTCCTAAATGTAAAGGAATACTGAAAGATTGGTTCTATGTACATTTTACCTTAGCTGTTAGGTAAAAAAAAAAATCTTACTGTTTATAAAAACGTTTGTATTTTTGTTTCTTCAGATGGGTTCTCGAGTTATAATAAAACGGACGTAAATATGAATAAACGTAGACGGGGAAGACCAAGAAAACTTAATTCAGATAATCGAGATCTACTGGATGCCAAGAGGAATAAGCACTGTGAGTAAAATGTTATGGATCAAGTAAACACTTGAACAGGCTCATTTAGCATACCCGCAGCGCTCCTCTCAGCTCTTAAATTCGTGCAAACTGATTTACGATCGGTTAGCGCATGTTAAGTCTCTCTTTGTGGCGTCTGCGCGAGTACCAAATGAGGCACTCATGCAGCCGTTGCAAACCAATTTACCAGGGGCTGCACGGCTCTTTGCGTGTAAGTATTTAAATACTTACGTGCGAGTGAGTCACACAGCCTCTTGTATCTGTAACTGGACATTTGCCCAGAAAGCTTGAGCCTCTGGGTGAATCTCCCTGTTAGATTCATTCTAAATAAAATAAAATCATTTTTGTTAAGAAAGTGCATTTTGGATAATGTTTATCCCTTATACCTCCAGCTGCGCGCGGAACTCACCTTTGGGAGTTCATTCGGGATATCCTGTTGCATCCAGATATAAACCAAGGTCTTTTAAAGTGGGAAGACAGATCAGAAGGGGTTTTCAAATTCCTGCGTTCAGAGGCAGTGGCCCAGCTGTGGGGACAGAAGAAGAAAAATTCAACTATGACGTATGAGAAGCTGAGCCGCGCAATGAGGTAAGTGTACATGAAATTCTTCTGCTTTTCTCGATCAATGACTGCTACAGGGAAATTCAATAAAAGTTCTTATCGTTAAAGGATAAGTATGTTGTAAAACTAAGTTAAGTTTATTTGGAAGCAGCAGCTTTAAAAAAAACTTTTGCCCTTTTTTTTTTTTTTTTATGGCTCTCCAGAGCCTACCTTACCTGTTGTAAATTTTCTGACATCTTGTATCTGTATTGTAGAGTGTTTAGCTCCGCCCCTTCAAGTTTTCCTGGATCTCCTTCTTCTCTGGCCGCAAAATGCACTCTCCGTTGGGTCCGTGCACACAATGATGTCATGTCGCGTACAGGCACAAGCTGAGGGCGAGCGCTCGCATGGACCCAACAGAGAGTGCATTTTGTGGCCAAAGAAGAAGGAGGGGCAAAAATAGCACCATTTTTAACTATAAGAACTTTTATTGCATAACCTTGCTAGAGTAAAAAAAAAAGTACACACTACCAGAAGTTAGGATATAACTACAAAAATGTTATGCTATTTAAACATAGACACCTAGTAGCAATTTCCTTTTGTTATCTACTTAATAGTACAAATGGTTTATCTGTGAGGTAAAGAAAAATATTCACCCTCAGGGTTAGGGCCCACAATGTGCTGTGTATTCCATTTTCCTGGTTGTGTGCATTTTGGACAATGCATTTGTCTGCGTTCCTGTCCATTTGCAGGTTAACAGACATGTGATTTTCTATGCGTTTGTCCGCATGTCTGCGTTTCCAGTCCATTTGCGTTTGTGTGCAGTTTTTTGAAAAAGCAACAGGAACTACCAGAGAAAACACAAAAAAACAAGTTTGTCCACGTGTCTGTGGGGTTTTTTTGCGCTCCCATAGAATATTATTAAGTGCGATTATGACAAACACGGACCAAAAATCGTGCAAGCATGTGCAGATAAAAAATGGACCTCACAGATTCGGAACGCAAATTATACATTCCATTTCCTTACATATGGCTAATAATTAACTAATCCAATTGGATTTACTGCTTATCTGCCATGTGGCTGGGACCAGTTCTTTCAGAGCAAAAATGACCTTTGCTATCCACTAACAGAGCATGGTTGCCAATATTTCCTCTCACCTCAAATTGGCTGTGGGCATCACTTTAATCTGTGTGCGCAGGCCTGCAGAGTTGTGTGCACGAGCACTGATTGGTTGCATGTATTTACCCAAAGATCATTCCCTTACAGAGTATAGGTTCCAATGTAATCTGTTGTATTATAAGTGGAAAGTCTTGTGTATCTTTAGTCCAGTGTCACTGTATGACATTGTAGTTTTTTGTCTACGCAGGTATTACTACAAAAGAGAAATCCTGGAGCGAGTTGATGGCAGAAGACTGGTGTATAAATTTGGAAAAAATGCTAGCGGTTGGCGGTTGGGAGATAAGGGTATTGAAAGTTAACCATAGACTTAAAGACTTGTGAATAGTACCCAGGTCACTCACTGTTCAGAATCCCAGGCAGGATTCTCCTGAGTGCATGTATTGTTAGACTCCAACCTTTTTTGAAGGACAATAATGTAGCACCATTTTTACGGTGCCTGTAACTTAAGCTGATATTTTAGCTTCAGTAGGTTGTTGTAAACCAGATTTTATTCATGTTTTTTATATGTTTTATATCTTTCTCTTACCTTTCTTGTTTTGTAAATATAAATGTTTTAGGCGGGTAATGGAAAGTCGGTAAAATAATATATATGTAAAAATGCCCACTTATTCAGTCTGTATATATAAACATATGTATATGTGTGTGTATGCGTGCAAGAGGAACAGACATTCACTAAGTGGCAAGCTGTTCTTTAAATGTACAGACAACGAGGGAGATATATCCCACATTTACTTTTGTGCCACAAACACAGATAAGATTCTATGCTGGACAAGTCTTTTTTCATCCTAAAATTTTTCAAGGTTTACGAATTAGCCATGTTCCAATAAATGTAAAACCCAAGAAAATCGACAGCATCTCTGTAAAGAATATGACCAAACAACAGGGATAAAACAGTATAATCAACTATTCCTAGGAGCTAAAAAAATATTTAAATATTATTTACTAATTATTTTCATAATACGGTAATATGTAAATGAGTATTCCACAGTCTTATGCCAGCAAGGAACAATTGGCATACTGGCAGACCCTAGTCATTCCCCAGTCAACTATTGTCATACCGGCAGACCCTGATCATTTTCCAGATAGTGCCATTGAGCAGAGAGGCTATTAAGATCCAGTTACTTGCATAGGTGCCACTCCTTGTTAATTAGGTAATTAGCATTTGTGTCCACTGGTAATTTGCAAAAATGTAAGACTGACCAAACAATCCATCCCTATGGGACAATCCCATCAGGGATCAGTTGTTTGGTTATCATACACACACTAAAATGTATGTATGTATATAACTTTTATTTAGAACAAACAGTGACAGTAATTGATGGCTTGTTAGGCATAGCTGTAAAATATATATATATAATACATAAGTGTGATATTTTATAATGGGAGCTGCAGTGGTATATATCCTTATAAAAATCACTCAGCTATGTCACTAAGTGACTCATTTCTTATATTTCTTATATCCCACTGCTCCGCCCATTTCAGTGTTCATGCCTGGACAATGACTCAGCATTTTTTGCCTTGTTTAACTTCACTAACAGAACCTGCTGGAGCTGCTTCCTGTCACTTCATAACCAATGTATCTCTCCTCCTCCACAAAGATTTGCTTAACCGCATAGATGCTGGGCTGGGATGTTCCTTTCTACTGGGTTTAAGTTACAGAAGGTAGCTTGGGGGATTTAAGGTGGAAATAGGGACAAGGCTAAAATTTAAAATGTGAATGGGGTGAAGGAATCCAATACTTATGTATTATAAGAAATAATGCGCCCCTTCACATTATAATATAAGGACATTACGCCACCTCAGAGTTCCCTGTCCTGTATAAAAGCACTCGGCCTACGGCCTCGTGCTTCTATATGGTCAGGGAACTCCTCTGTGGCGTAATATCCTTATATTACACTGTAAGGGGCGCATTATCCCTTCTATATATATATTTTTGGTTTTTTTTCTGTGTTTAAATCATGTATTATAGATATCTACCTCCTAATCCAGTTAACATGCAGTCCTAATTGAGCTGTAGTACTGTGAATTTCTCTTTTGTGTAAATAACAAATACAAAATTCTTGTAAATCTAATATTTGAAAATAAATGTTTTTATGGTACAGTTAAAGCACTTGTCATTTTGACTATTTCAAAATCTGAAAATATGGTTTTGTTTTTTTTTAATATATCAGATAATCAGCTGGACTGGCACGTTTATTCATCTTTTTTGTTATATTTGTATATATTGATATTTTTTGAATATTATTCCAAACTTTTTTGGCTCTATATATATTTTTGTTGTATAATGTTATAATGTTCATGAAAATAAAAAATGTTGTCTAAATATATATGTCTTGTTTTTAACAACAAAGGGATTCTAATCAGAGTATGTAAGCAGTGCGTAACTACCAGGGTAGCAGGGGAAGCAACCGCAGGGGGCCCGGTAGCCAAGGGGGCCCCATCTTCTTATTTTTCCTATGAATGATATAGCCTCCTCCCAGAAAACCACTATGGATTAAGTACGGATAGTTTTGCTGGGGGGCACAGTACTTCCTAGTTATGCCACTGTACGTAAGTCAGATATACATTTAAAAAAATGAAATCATTATTAGATATTTTCAGTTTGGTATAAAAAGAATTACATTTTGCATGATTGGGGAAATGTGGAAGACATGTTTTACATCTCAACCCTCTCCTGAAGCCACACCAATATTGCATGGTTTGTGAATATCTTAGCAGTGTGCTTTAAAAAGCTTTTTTAATAGTAAAACAGAATGTGATAAATAAACTACATCACATTTCACAAATAAGCAGGAATTGTGTAATGGGTTTATACCAGGGGCCTAGAAGAGCAAGTTTAAGGGCCCATTCATTTACATATCTTATTTTAACAGTATAGTATTTGAGGTTGAATAAAGACATACGTCCATCCAGTCCAATCCATCTAGCAATATCCTCATTTCCTGCCTAACTGTTGATCCAGAGGAAGGCAAAAAAAAACACCAGACTTATGAAGGGGAAAAAAATTCCTTCCTGACACCAAGTGGCAATCAAAACTTCCCTGGATCAACTCTACTTTATGTATCAATACAAGTACTTCTAATGACTCCTATTGTTTATTAAAATGCATTTCTCACTGTCCCTTTGTCCCTGTATTTAAATTTTAGCAGTTTTCTCTGTTTTCTTGATGAAATAGTTGGCGAGCCCACTGGGGGATTCCCCTGTAACCCTGTGGGCCGGTCTGACACTTTGCTCTTTTGCAGAGAAAGAAAGGTATGAAATAGTACATGTTTGTTAATGGACCCTGTGAGTGAGTGATTGCAACCATTCAATTTCCTCACTGCAGGAATTACCAGAAACTCATACCAGAAACTTTACTTATGGTAAATCGCTTTGATTATGGTAAATTAGGTCCTTAACAGGGTTAGGAGAAAAGCTAGCATTTCCATTTTATGTGGATAGCAGCAAACCCCCAAATTTCTATTTAAGAATCAGTCAACCCTCTCCTCTTTTTTATTTTTTAGATAGGACTGCTGGTGCTAGAAACAGTATGTCGTGCTGACCTCCTCCATTCACTTGTCACTCCTTTGCTCCATAACAAAGCACTAAACAGCTGACTGCTGCTATGCACTAGGGATGGCCGGTTCGCGGATCCGAACCCGGATCCGCCGCGGATTTATCCCCTTTTTCCGGATTATCCCTTTTTCCGGATTTTCCGCCTTCCGAACTTCCAAATCACGGATTTCTTGTATTTTCGAAAATACGAGAAATCTCGTAATTTCGAGGATATTTTTCCTTTTAATGGGTCCGCTTGCGGATTTTCGAATTTTCACATTTTTTCGAAAATTCACGGATCCTCGAGCGGACCGGATTTTGCGAAGTTCGGACATCTCTACTCTGCACTTGCGGTCAGTAGTGCAAAGCTATGATTGACAGTCAGAGCAGGAGGCTCCCTTTTGCCCAATCACCAGTGTGCATAAGGAGAGGGATATTCAAACTCTAGCACTGACTGTAAATCACTACCGATCTCAAGTGTAGAGCATCAGGCAGCTGTTTAGTGCTTTATCATGGACCAAAGGAGTGACCAAAGCCACAGAGGTTAATGGGGGAGGTAAAGGTATAGGGAAAGGGGGTGTTGGGGAATCAATAATCCCAGTATTATGTGCCTGAATCCATAATTCCAATTTGATGTAACTATCAAAAATTACATATTAAAGGGTATGCCCCCCAAAAAAAACTTTTAAACCTAGCCTCATTGACCCCCAAAACCTCGACCTCGCGAAGTTCTTCAAAAGTGCTGCTAAACCTACATAGCAGCACCCGTTCCCACGGCTGTCTTTTGCTTAGCTTCTGTGCCTTTTCCGTGCATGAAAGCTGCAGAAGGGGCCGGACCAGTAGTAGCACGTGCGATTGCCTGAAACATCCTGTCTTGTCCCAGTATGCTGTACCTGTATCAATAATCCCAGATTGATGCAATTATGGAAAATTAAACTAATGAAGGCACCAGTGTGTTAATACTCTCTTCCAATCACCTTGGTAACCCCCTAGCAGAGAAAGGGAGACAGATAAGCCATTTATACAGGCATCTTCTATAGTGTTATGTGTGTCCTTGAGAGAGTTGTGTGGGTTTTTTTTAGGTGAAGGGCCCTCCTTGAGAGAGCTGTAGGTTTTTTTTTCTTAGATGAAGGCCCTCCTTGTCTGACAGGCTCATCTGTGTATCAGTGCACCATTCAAAACTTGTTTCAGGTGCCAAAAACCCTAGATAAAAATAATTATTGTTTTGCCGTATTAGTCCAATACATGTAGTAAAAAGTAGAGTACTGTGATACTTTTAATGGACTAACAGTTTATTTTAGTAGACAAGCTTTCGAGGGATCTACCCTCTTCCTCAGGTCAGAGCACTACTGATTGAAACAAAGGTTAACAGAAAGTAAAAATCTAATTACATGAGATAACAAGATAATACCCCCCCCCCCCCCCGAAAAAAGTCTAGAACATACTGAGGAATGAGAGGGGGTGATAAAATAGAAAAATATCAGTATACTAGAGTGGGCAACCAAATGGAAAGGAGAGAGGTAGCAGGGGGGTTCTGTTTCTGTTATTTGACACCAAAAACAATGGGTTAAACTAAGACTTGGGATTCCTAGCCCACTATAACTGTTGAATATATTTGTACGTAGAACAATATGTGGATGGTATACAATATGTGCATATTCTCATTGTCAGCTTTTCTCTCATCCCAAATCCCCCCTTTATTATTCCCCCACCCACCCTTGCTACCTCTCTCCTTTCCATTTGGTTGCCCACCCTAGTATGCTGTTATCTCGATATTTTATTACCCACTCTCATTCCTCAGTATATTCTGGACTTTTTTTATTATCTTGTTATCTTATGTAATTAGCTTTTAACTTTCTGTGAAACTTTGTTTAAATCAGTACTGCTCTGACCCGAGGAAGAGGGTTGATCCCTCGAAATCATTAAATCCATTAAAAGTATCAAAAACCCTAGAGATATAATTCATCATAAATGGTGATGGGGAAAAGACTTGTCAATTAAAACTTTAATGTTCTGGGATGTATAATCCCTAGGTGCAGAGCAGAACATATAGAACCTGATAGGCATTCATGATAACAGTCAAGTAAATATCTCTATTTACTTGTGGGTCTATTAAAGCATAACCACCCCCATGTTTTAGATAGTGAGCTTGGGCCAAAGCCTGCTGGCAGCAGCTAGGAGAGCGTGACAAGGAGAAAACGGTTACCAGGTCACAGAGTCGCTTCAATTACTCAGAAACCCAGTAAAGCATTGTTTGTTTGGTTTAAAGACTTTGCATGTCACAGCTATTCTTTATAGAAGGAGTGTCTCTCTAACAGTAGAGTTTATGAAACATCTCACACAAAATCTAAAAAGAAGTCAAACAAGTCTGAGTTTAAAAAACACTTTGCTATGGAGACAGCATCCTATTACATTTTAGCATGATAATCAAGAAGTGGTTCAAGTAAATGGTAATTAAGATACAAATGATCACAAGCATTTCTAATGGCTCCTTTCTTATAAACGATGTCATGTCTAAATAAGGTTTATCCTTCATTATTTACTGCCCAGTCATGTGAATCATTTAGCCATGTTTCTGCTTACATCATTTATTTATTTTAAAGCTAGGAGTTCCCATTCCCCAGTTTTCCAGGGAACAGCTGCATCATCATCATCATTGAGGTGCAGTCCATTTCTACTAAGGAACCTGTAGCCAACAGAAAAGTCAGCCCAGTTCTCCAATAACCCAAATCCCATCTCCTTACACCAATCCCATAGCCACACATCAATACTCCTGTTGCTTCCCATTACATAGCAACTGGCTGTGGTAATATTTCTGAAAACACTACACCTGGTCGTCCTTACTTTTCACTAACTCTTGGAATTCATTTTAAGGACCTCTCCTTAAAAGATTCAAGAGAAAAAATAGATTCAAGAGAAAAAAACATTATACTCCCTCTTTACAAGGCACTGGTAAGACCTCATTTGGAATATGCGGTGCAGTTTTGGAATCCCATATACAAAAGGGACATCTGGGAAATGGAAGCAGTTCAGAGAAGGGCAACTAAAATAATAAAGGGAATGGTGAGGTTTGACTATGCAGGCAGATTAGACAAGTTAGGGCTGTTTACATTAGAGAAGCAACGTTTGCGTGGGGATATGATAACCTTATACAAATATATTAATTGGCCATACAATAAACTCTCTGGTTCATTGTTTACTAGTCGTAATATCAGAGGACACGTGGACATCCTTTAAGGTTGGAAGAAAAGAAGTTTCATCTTCAGGTTAGGAAAGGTTTCTATAAAGTGAGAACGGTGAAATGGTGAAATCTTCCAGCAGATTTGGTAATGGCAAATTCATTGAATAGCTTTAAAGGAACACTAAACTTAACAAACAAGCATATGCCATCCGTTTCTATTATTCACAGGGGGGTGAGAACGCTTATTCCCACCTCCCTGTGAATAATAGTTTACTCAGGGGACCTGGAACTTACCTTACCGCGCTCCTCTCGCAAGCCGCTCCTCACTGACAGCCGCACTGTCCCGACACACGTCATCTTAGGAGCATGCGCACCAATACAAAAGATAGGGCGCGCGATCGGGACAGAACAGCAGTGCAGGAGCTGCTTGCAAGTGGAGCGCCGGTAAGGTAAGTTCCAGTTACACTGAGCAAACTATTATTCACAGGGAGGTGGGGATAAGCGTTTTCACCTCCCTGTGAATAATGAAAACGGTGGCATAAGCAGCACAAGGATTTTTAAGTCTAAAATGCATCACCTTACATTCATCAACATTGAATCTCATCTGCCACTTAGCAGTCCAATGTGACAATCTATCTAGATCCCCTTGCAACGATTGCACATCCTCTGAACCTTTTAATGGTCGACAAAGTTTTGTATCGTCAGCAAACACAGGGCCATATTTATAAAGCATGGTATCGCAATTTAGCGATACCGCACGTTATCGATAATGTACAACAGCCGACATTAATTAATGAACGTTCTGTCGTAGAATATCATGTGGTAGTTAAATACAATTATACTCACCTCCCTCATTCCTTTCCCCCCACTCCTGCAAAGTACCCAGGGTGAGGACCTAAAACGCTATGTCCTCACCTCTGGGCACTTTATAAAAGTCCTGCACTACTTACTTGTAATCTCCCTCGTCGCTCCGGTCCAATCCTCCCCATTGGCACTTTGAGTGACAGGTCATGAGGCAGCCAGTGGGAAGTCGCGCTCTGCAAGGAGGCGTGTCTTCCCATTGGCTGCCTCCCGGACTGCCACTGACAGTGCCAAGGGGGAGGATCGGAGCGACGAGGGAGATTACAAGTAAGTAGTGCAGAACTTTTGTAAAGTACCCAGAGGTGAGGACTTAGCGTTTTAGGTCCTCAACCTTGGTACTTTGCAGGAATGGATCGGGGAAATGGTAAGTATAATTGTCCTTTAAACCGATCAGAAATTAACAATTGGTGTAACAATTGTTAAAAAGCATTACCGCGCTTTTATAAATATGGTCCACAGAAACCTTGTTGACAATACCCACTTCCAAATCATTAATAAACAGGTTAAATAGAAGTGGCCCCAACACAGAACCCTGTAGCACCCCACTTAGCACTTTAGTCCATAATGATGAAGCCCCATTAACTACTCTCTGCTTAAACCAACTTTTTATCTATGTACCTCCCCAGCCCAACAGACCTTAGCCTATACATTCATTGCCTATGGGGGACTGTGGCAAAAGCCAAGTATACTACATCTACTGCTATGCCAGAGTCTATATTTTAAATCACTTCCTCATAAAAACCAAGCAAGTTAGATTGCTTGCCCATGAGCTGCGTGCCCCCTAAGCCCCAAAAGGCTCGTCAGATCCACCGCTGGAGGGTCCCTCCAACCCTCCCAGCGGGTCCCTCCCTTCCCCTCCCTGCGAGAGTAAGGGGCAGGGGTCTGGGAGGGGGTCATGCGGCCCTCCGGCGCGCCCCTCTGGTATATGTGACCATCCGCAGCAAGGTGGGTGTGCCTCCCGTGGCCTCCCCGACCCCCCCAGCAATCTTGCCCGTGTGAAACAGCTGAGATTAACGCCGTGCATCAGTTACTGCTGCTTTATAAAAAGAAGCGAGCCGTAACTGATGCGATGTTAATGAAGCGTTAACTTTTCGCTCCCGGGTTTCGCCCTTTAATAAATCGCGTTAATATCGATTTTGCCAAAAACGGCGGGAAACTCGGCCACAAAAAGTTAACGCCCATTTATAAATATGCCCCTTAGCTCCTTAAGAACCCGAGGATGTATTTTATCAGGTCCAGGAGATTTATTTATTTTAACTTTATTTAGTTCTTTCTGTACCATATCCTCCGTTAACCAAAGTGCACTTACTCTATGATATCTGTACTTGGATCTTCTATAGTGTTAGTAGAGGCTTCATCGGCATCCTCTGTAACTAACTTTACCCCATTAATTAATGGTGTCATTCTTTCAGTCCTCATCTTCTTAAAATTAATATACGTAAAAAATTGTTTAGGCTTAGTGATGCTTTGTTCAGCTATCCTAACTTCATTATTAATTTTAGCTAGTTTAATTGCTTTCTTACACTCCTTGGTACAGTTTTTATAATTCCTAAAGGCCCTTTCCGTTCCCTCTGACTTAAAGGTTTTAAATGCCTTTTTCTTCTTTCCATTTGCCTCTTTAACACCACATGGGTGCGGACTGATTTTTTTTTTACATTTATTTCCCAAGGGTATAAATTTAGATGTGAAATGGCCTAAAATTAACTTAATTATCAAAACTTTCCAGCATCTTACACTAGCTAACATGGGTAAGTATAAAATATATTTACAGACATTTATAATTCTGAAATACTGTTATTCTAAAATGCTAATCAATTGTGCTTTTTCCACAGAATGTGTTTTATTACAGGGGATTGTGGAAATTAATGATAGTACCTACAATAATAAGTTGTTTTTTTAGTCAGAGCAAGGTGGAGTTTCTGTTACCTGTCTAACAGGTGTGTCTGGAATCATTCCAAAAGCTCATGTTACCTGCGTCATTTACGGTAAGAAAGGATGTGGAGGGGGAGGGGAAGAGAAAGGTGGGGGTGGTGGATTACAAAATCATTCATCAAAAACAAGTTTATCCTCAAAGCCATGGGTTCTTCAGAAATAAAAGGTGAGGTTATTGCCAAAGGCATAAAAGATAAAGGCAAATTAGGCAGGGAAAGATTTCAATTATTGTTAGTACATACCAATATGTATTCTATTGCAATGGAAACATATTAAGGACTATTAATTATCCAATGATTTTATTTTCCAGGTTACCAATGGTGTAGATAATGAGTGGAGCTGGGAAATTGGTGTCTGCTGGCCGTCCAACAGCCAGTGGTTGGGGGGGGGGGGGGGGGGGTTGCCAAGCCAATTAACAAGAAAAATGACCCATGATTTTAAAAGGATGGATTTACTTACAAAATGGATATGGCCTGAATAAAAGGCAAGTGTGAAAAATGCTTTACACATATAAATTCTAATTGTTTATCCTTGGAAATTTAACAAATTGGCAAAATGACCTAATAGAAGAAAAATCATTTCAATATTTGGTATAACTGCCCTTTGCCTTGAAACCAGCATCAGTTCTAATAGGTGCACTCAATGATTTTGTAGGATTATAGTCAGGAGTATGATAAACTGGCTGCAATATAGAAAAAGGATAGAGATACCCTTTAAGAGTACTGTATGTCCACTTGAAAATAAAAGATGGTACAATGAGGTAAGTGAGAACGTTCTTACCTACCATTCTTACTAAAACATTTTGCTGCGTGATCAAAGTAAACATCAGGAACTTCGCTGAAGTAAGAAGCTAAAGAAATTCATTCTACCATCTTTATTTTTCAACTGGGTAAAAAACAGTAAAAACAAGATGAGGTGGTAAAAGCTAGTTTCATGTCACAGGTAAAACACTATGGCAAAGTTGATCCTGGAACCCCAGGACAAAAGGTGAGTAATAGAGGGTTTTGGAGATTTGTAATAATCTCATAATTATCATTGGGGCTTTGGGCCATTTTAGTCCAACATTCAGAACACAGGTGTGATGCAAAATAAATTTGCCACTGTGAGAAAAGGATTAGTTTGTTGATTTTTAAAAAACAAAAAAATATTTAAATTAATTACTAAAAGAAAAAAAAATACAAAGATGTTGGGGGTTTCAACCTAAAAGTACCCAACATCATGAGGTTTAAAGAAAATTGTTATCATTAGATTTTATCAGAATGTTGTATGTTCCACAACTGGCTAGTCTGGACAAATAAGACTGCTTGATATTAGTCCTAATGCTGAAAGAGTTATAGCTACTATATGTATATTTATTGTAGACCTTGTCTTCTTCCATATAAATTTAGTAAATATAGTTAAAGGACAACAATATCAAAAAAATAACATGGCCCCCATTACATGTCCACACTTCCAGCAGCTGAAATCACTTACTCTAATTTACAACCGTTCTGCCCTCCTTTAGATATCACACAGCAAAGATGGGTGCTAACAGCCTGCCTCCTGGATGGCCCAGGGCCATGGTTAGCATAACACTTGTCATTGCTGGTGGGAATGTCTGTTACAACCTCTCTCCTCTTCCTCTGCCAGTCAATCAAACTTGAAATGTTTGGTTGCTAGCATACAGCCTACATAATCAAGCTGATCAAGGATGGGTGGAGCAGTGATTTCTTGCATACTAGTTTTGAGTGACAGTTACAGGCAGACAGAATCGTTACGCCCCCTTCACTGCATGGCTAATTGAAGGCGGAGAAAAGCTTGAAATCAAGAAAAAATGTATGGGGAGGGCTGCATACCTTTACTCTTTTGAAAGCAATTTTTTTTTTTAAAAATGCATTGAGGCAATACAGTTATCCTTTAAGCTTTTGTAAAAAAAAAAAATGTTATAAAGGAATTAATGAAGATATTGTGCCATTATTTTGTTATTGGTATAAGATGAATGTCAATATAAGTGATACTGCAGTATAGTATATATACTGCTAATATAGTATAGTATAGTATAGTATTTGAGGTTAAATAAAGATACGTCCATCCAGTTCAACCCACTCGGCCATACCCACATTTCATGCTAACTGTTGTTGATCCAGAAGAAGGAAAAAAAAACCCACCAGAATTATGAAGGGGAAAAAATCATTCATGACTCCATTTGGCAATTGGAAATATCCCTAGTTCAACTCTACTTTATGTATCAATACCAGTAACCTGCAACATTCCTTGCTTTCAGAAACTCATCCAGCTTTCTTTTTAAACTATCTAATGAACCTGCCATCACAACCTCCAATGGTTCCATAGTTTTACCGTTCTCACAATGAAAAACCCTTTCCGAACTTGAAGACTAAATTTTTTCTTAGTCTTAAGGTATGTCCTCGTGTCCTCTGACGTGTTCTTTTGGTGAACAATGCTCCAGATAATGTGAGGTGACCAGTATTAGCGGGTCGGCAGCATGGTGGGGCAGCGGCCACACGCGGGGGGTGTTCCCCTTTAAAGTAGGTTCCCAGGGAGCACGGAGCTACAGGGGGCGGAGCTACCTGAATGACGATCCCACGGGAGGAATAGGCGGGAGCGGCTCACAGTTCACAGCCGGAGGGAAAGGAAGACAGCACCGGCACCACAGCAGCAACAGAAGAACTTGTCGGCCTAATGGACGCGAGGACCGGAGCAGACCCAGGCTCAGAGGCGGAGTCAGAAGAAGCCGCGGGAGCTGAGAATGCCGGACCTCCCAGGCACACGAGCAGGAGGGGAAAGAGAAAACGGAGGGAGCTGACAGGCACACATCCCAGCAGTACAACAAGAAAAACTGCAGCGGCGGCAGGTAAGAGAGGAAAGCAAACACAGGAAATAGAATCCTGGCCACCAACATCACCAGAGTCGGTGTTAACAGCAGGTAACAATGGGGAACTGGGGGACACAGCTCAGGGTTCTGAGCACTTTCCTCACGAGGGGGGAAACATGGCTGGGGGTTTGGCTACAGGGAACACCAGGCCCCAAGCGGTGCAGGTAATAGCTCAGCTGCCAATGACCAGAATACAGCAGGAGTGGGGGGGAAGTGATAGAATGGCGCCTATCTACTCGTTGGGTAACCAGGGCACCATCACAAGCTGGGCAAGCAGGCCAGCAGAACCAGTCCCTCATCAAGCAGAGGGGGGCGCGGCAACGGCAGGGGCTGCCCTGTTCCCCCAGGTATACCCCAATGCTTGGGGAGCAATACCCAGTTTAACGGACATGCAGCAGGTCAGCAGCCCATTACTAAACCCAATACAGGGGTTATCCGCCAGAAATTATCGGTTCATAAGGAGCTGCAGTGGGGCGTCAAAGACGTTGATTTATGGCTAGCGATGCTGTCATATCGTGTGGCCGTAACGGTAGTACTGAACTCGTGCCGTTTTCGCCACGAGTGTTTCACCTGTGGGGGGTCACACCCCTCCATCAGATGTACAGGGAGGTTCCCCTTTCCCGCCCCCAAGGCAGGGGGAAGGCTTGGTGGTAGAATCTTTGCTACCGACCCCAGTGAAAATCAGAGAGTTGGCCCCCTTCTTAAGGGTTTACAGAAACCAACATAGAGCAAAGCTTATCAAGGCAGGGTTCAGTGGGTTTTTGGATCCCCTTTGACAATAGTATAGATAACCCATTCCCTTACACAAATTTAAAGTCGGCTCTGGAGAGACCTGCCCGGACTGCCACTGACAGTGCCAAGGGGGAGGATCGGAGCGACGAGGGAGATTACAAGTAAGTAGTGCAGAACTTTTGTAAAGTACCCAGAGGTGAGGACTTAGCGTTTAGGTCCTCAACCTTGGTACTTTGCAGGAATGGATCGGGGAAATGGTAAGTATAATTGTCCTTTAAACCGATCAGAAATTAACAATTGGTGTAACAATTGTTAAAAGCATTACCGCGCTTTTATAAATATGGTCCACAGAAAAACTTGTTGACAATACCCACTCCAAATCATTAATAAACAGGTTAAATAGAAGTGGCCCCAACACAGAACCCTGTAGCACCCCACTTAGCACTTTAGTCCATAATGATGAAGCCCCATTAACTACTCTCTGCTTAAACCAACTTTTATCTATGTACCTCCCAGCCCAACAGACCTTAGCCTATACATTCATTGCCTAGGGGGACTGTGGCAAAAGCCAAGTATACTACATCTACTGCTATGCCAGAGTCTATATTTTAAATCACTTCCTCATAAAAACCAAGCAAGGTAGATTGCTGCCCATGAGCTGCGTGCCCCCTAAGCCCAAAAGGCTCGTCAGATCCACCGCTGGAGGGTCCCTCCAACCCTCCCAGCGGGTCCCTCCCTTCCCCTCCCTGCGAGAGTAAGGGGCAGGGGTCTGGGAGGGGGTCATGCGGCCCTCCGGCGCGCCCTCTGGTATATGTGACCATCCGCAGCAAGGTGGGTGTGCCTCCCGTGGCCTCCCCGACCCCCCCAGCAATCTTGCCCGTGGTGAAACAGCTGAGATTAACGCCGTGCATCAGTTACTGCTGCTTTATAAAAAGAGCGAGCCGTAAGATGCGATGTTAATGAAGCGTTAACTTTTCGCTCCCGGGTTTCGCCCTTTAATAAATCGCGTTAATATGATTTTGCCAAAAACGGCGGGAAACTCGGCCACAAAAAGTTAACGCCATTTATAAATATGCCCCTTAGCTCCTTAAGAACCCGAGGATGTGATTTTATCAGGTCCAGGAGATTTATTTATTTTAACTTTATTTAGTTCTTTCTGTACCATATCCTCCGTTAACCAAAGTGCACTTACTCTATGATATCTGTACTTGGATTCTATAGTGTTAGTAGAGGCTTCATCGGCATCCTCTGTAACTAACTTTACCCCATTAATTAATGGTGTCATTCTTTCAGTCCTCATTTCTTAAAATTATATACGTAAAAAATTGTTTAGGCTTAGTGATGCTTTGTTCAGCTATCCTAACTCATATTAATTTTAGCTAGTTTAATTGCTTTCTTACACTCCTTGGTACAGTTTTATAATTCCTAAAGGCCCTTTCCGTTCCCTCTGACTTAAAGGTTTTAAATGCCTTTTTCTTCTTTCCATTTGCCTCTTTAACACCACATGGGTCGGACTGATTTTTTTTTTACATTTATTTCCCAAGGGTATAAATTTAGAGTGAAATGGCCTAAAATTAACTTAATTATCAAAACTTTCCAGCATCTTACATAGCTAACATGGGTAAGTATAAAATATATTTACAGACATTTATAATTCTGAAATACTGTTATTAAAATGCTAATCAATTGTGCTTTTTCCACAGAATGTGTTTTATTACAGGGGATTGTGGAAATTAATGATAGTACCTACAATAATAAGTTGTTTTTTTGTCAGAGCAAGGTGGAGTTTCTGTTACCTGTCTAACAGGTGTGTCTGGAATCATTCCAAAAGCTCATGTTACCTGCGTCATTTACGGTAAGAAAGGATGTGGAGGGGGAGGGGAAGAGAAAGGTGGGGGTGGTGGATTACAAAATCATTCATCAAAAACAAGTTATCCCCAAAGCCATGGGCTTCAGAAATAAAAGGTGAGGTTATTGCCAAAGGCATAAAAGATAAAGGCAAATTAGGCAGGGAAAGATTTCAATTATTGTTAGTACATACCAATATGTATTCTATTGCAATGGAAACATATTAAGGACTATTAATTATCCAATGATTTTATTTTCCAGGTTACCAATGGTGTAGATAATGAGTGGAGCTGGGAAATTGGTGTCTGTGGCCGTCAACAGCCAGTGGTTGGGGGGGGGGGGGGGGGGTTGCCAAGCCAATTAACAAGAAAAATGACCCATGATTTAAAGGATGGATTTAATTACAAAATGGATATGGCCTGAATAAAAGGCAAGTGTGAAAAATGCTTTACACATATAAATTCTAATTGTTTATCCTTGGAAATTTAACAAATTGGCAAAATGACCTAATAGAAGAAAAATCATTTCAATATTTGGTTATAACTGCCCTTTGCCTTGAAACCAGCATCAGTTCTAATAGGTGCACTCAATGATTTTGTAGGATTATAGTCAGGAGTATGAAAACTGGCTGCAATATAGAAAAAGGATAGAGATACCTTTAAGAGTACTGTATGTCCACTTGAAAATAAAAGATGGTACAATGAGGTAAGTGAGAACGTTCTTACCTACCATTCTTACTAAAACATTTTGCTGCGTGATCAAAGTAAACATCAGGAACTTCGCTGAAGTAAAAGCAAGAAACATTCTACCATCTTTATTTTTCAACTGGGTAAAAACAGTAAAAACAAGATGAGGTGGTAAAAGCTAGTTTCATGTCACAGGTAAAACACTATGGCAAAGTTGATCCTGGAACCCCAGGACAAAAGGTGAGTAATAGAGGGTTTTGGAGATTTGTAATAATCTCATAATATCATTGGGCTTTGGGCCATTTTAGTCCAACATTCAGAACCAGGTGTGATGCAAAATAAATTTGCCACTGTGAGAAAAGGATTAGTTGTTGATTTTTAAAAAACAAAAAATATTTATAATTAATTACTAAAAGAAAAAAAAATACAAATGTTGGGGGTTTCAACTAAAAGTACCCAACATCATGAGGTTAAAGAAAATTGTTATCATTAGATTTTATCAGAATGTGTATGTTCCACAACTGGCTAGTCTGGACAAATAAGACTGCTTGATTTAGTCCTAATGCTGAAAGAGTTATAGCTACTATATGTATATTTATTGTAGACCTTGTCTTCTTCCATATAAATTTAGTAAATATAGTTAAAGGACAACAATATCAAAAAAATAACATGGCCCCCTTACATGTCCACACTTCCAGCAGCTGAAATCACTTACTCTAATTTACAACGTTCTGCCCTCCTTTAGATATCACACAGCAAAGATGGGTGCTAACAGGCTGGCTCCTGGATGGCCCAGGGCCATGGTTAGCATAACACTTGTCATTGCTGGTGGGAATGTCTGTTACAACCTCTCCCTCTTCCTGCCAGTCAATCAAACTTGAAATGTTTGGTTGCTAGCATACAGCCTACATAATCAAGCTGATCAAGGATGGGGGGAGCAGTGATTTCTTGCATACTAGTTTTGAGTGACAGTTACAGGCAGACAGAATCGTTACGCCCCCTTCACTGCATGGCTAATTGAAGGCGGAGAAAAGCTTGAAATCAAGAAAAAATGTATGGGGAGGGTGCATACCTTTACTCTTTTGAAAGCAATTTTTTTTTTTAAAAATGCATTGAGGCAATACAGTTATCCTTTAAGCTTTTGTAAAAAAAAAAATGTTATAAAGGAATTAATGAAGATATTGTGCCATTATTTTGTTTGGTATAAGATGAATGTCAATATAAGTGATACTGCAGTATAGTATATATACTGCTAATATAGTATAATAGTATAGTATTTGAGGTTAAATAAAGATACGTCCATCCAGTTCAACCCACTCGGCCATACCCACATTTCATGCTAACTGTTGTTGATCCAGAAGAAGGAAAAAAAAAACCCACCAGAATTATGAAGGGGAAAAAATCATTCATGACTCCATTTGGCAATTGGAAATATCCCTAGTTCAACTCTACTTATGTATCAATACCAGTAACCTGCAACATTCCTTGCTTTCAGAAACTCATCCAGCTTTCTTTTTAAACTATCTAATGAACCTGCCATCACAACCTCCAATGGTTCCATAGTTTTACCGTTCTCACAATGAAAAACCCTTTCCGAACTTGAAGACTAAATTTTTTCTTAGTCTTAAGGTATGTCCTCGTGTCCTCTGACGTGTTCTTTTGGTGAACAATGCTCCAGATAATGTGAGGGGACCAGTATTAGCGGGTCGGCAGCATGGTGGGGCAGCGGCCACACGCGGGGGGTGTTCCCTTTAAAGTAGGTTCCCAGGGAGCACGGAGCTACAGGGGGCGGAGCTACCTGAATGACGATCCCACGGGAGGAATAGGCGGGAGCGGCTCACAGTTCACAGCCGGAGGGAAAGGAAGACAGCACCGGCACCACAGCAGCAACAGGAGAACTTGTCGGCCTAATGGACGCGAGGACCGGAGCAGACCCAGGCTCAGAGGCGGAGTCAGAAGAAGCCGCGGGAGCTGAGAATGCCGGACTCCCAGGCACACGAGCAGGGGGGGGAAAGAGAAAACGGAGGGAGCTGACAGGCACACATCCCAGCAGTACAACAAGAAAAACTGCAGCGCGGGCAGGTAAGAGAGGAAAGCAAACACAGGAAAATGAATCCTGGCCACCAACATCACCAGAGTCGGTGTTAACAGAGTACGGTAACAATGGGGAACTGGGGGACACAGCTCAGGGTTCTGAGCACTTTCCTCACGAGGGGGGAAACTGGCTGGGGGTTTGGCTACAGGGAACACCAGGCCCAAGCGGTGCAGGTAATAGCTCAGCGCCAATGACCAGAATACAGCAGGAGTGGGGGGGAAGTGATAGAATGGCGCCTATCTACTCGTTGGGTAACCAGGGCACCATCACAAGCTGGGCAAGCAGGCCAGCAGAACCAGTCCCTCATCAAGCAGAGGGGGGGCGGGCAACGGCAGGGGCTGCCCTGTTCCCCCAGGTATACCCCAATGCTGGGGAGCAATACCCAGTTTAACGGACATGCAGCAGGTCAGCAGCCCATTACTAAACCCAATACAGGGGTTATCCGCTGGCACCGTCTAACATAAGCTCAAACATGGGTCACCACTCTATGCAGGGAACCCAGGCAACCCTGGCCAGCACATTCAGTTATGCAGATCACTAGGGGAGCAAAGGTCAAGGGGGAGGGGCAACAGACCGCCTACAAGCAAGGCTTAAGTGCTTCATTTAATGGAACCATGCCAAGCTGGGACATGGACGCCTCCAATGCCCTCATGGCCAGTAATATGTTAGGAGATAATCAAGCCACAACTGTATTGGTCTACAGGTACGATAATGTCTAACAACTAATATGTTCCCAGCTCTCTCCTCTTCTGGAGTGACGCAACCTGGTTGGGGGGCCACTCCAGCTTCCTTGGCAATTTTACCTCAAACAGCTACTTCTACCTCGGGCACAAGGGTTCAACGAACAGTGATGAGCTCTACAGCAGCGCCTATGGCGTGCACTCAAGGGTTTCAAGCCGACCCCGCTTGGGGGTACAAGCGGGGAGAGGGTTAGCGGAAGTTCGACAGGTTTGCCAATTTTCCCGGGTCAAAGGGCGGGTGGGGGGGGCAGCGGACACTACTTCCCTCACAACTAGGACTGTAAGCAGCGACCGTCCCAGCCAGGTCAGAAAGGGCAGAAGAGGGGGTACACGAAATCAACCTGAAGGATGCCCTCACATGTGAGGGCACCCCCTTAGGTCTTCACTTGACAAAGGCCGTCCGGGAAAAGATAGAGAATGGGGACTATATAGATATCCTCACTCTTCTCCCGGCAGCAAAAGAGGCCCTCAAAAAAGATGAGAAACAGGAGAAAGAGGGAGAAAGGAAGAGAGAGAGCCTGTGGCCAGGAACTTCAACAACTGGCTCCAGGCGTTCTGCATATAGGCATATATTGACAGCAAAGCAACCTCAGAAAGCCCCGGGCCTATTTAAACCACTCAACATCATGTTGAGGCATTCAAATCCTTTGGTGGGTTATCTTGGTTTATCTATGATGACCGATTCCGACAGAAATTTTCGGTTCATAAGGAGCTGCAGTGGGGCGTCAAAGACGTTGATTTATGGCTAGCGATGCTGTCATATCGTGTGGCCGTACCGGTAGTACAAACGCCTCAGAAGAACATGTCGCTAGCAGCCAAGGCAACATATGCTGGCCTTCAATGAAGCAGGTATCACGCAAATGGCTGAACTCGTGCCGTTTTCGCCACGAGTGTTTCACCTGCGGGGGGTCACACCCCTCCAGCAGATGTACAGGGAGGTTCCCCTTTCCCGCCCCCAAGGCAGGGGGGAGGCTTGGTGGTAGAATCTTCACTACCGACCCCAGTGAAAATCAGAGAGTTGTCCCCCTTTTTAAGGGTTTACAGAAACCAACATAGGGCCAAGCTTATCGAGGCAGGGTTCACAGTGGGTTTTTGGATCCCCTTTGACAATAGCATAGGTAACCCATTCCCTTACACAAATTTAAAGTCGGCTCTGGAGAGACCTGAGGTAGTGAGAGAAAAGATTTTAAAGGAAGTAACAGAAGGTAGAATTGCAGGCCCATTCCCTTCCCCACCCTTTAGGAATTTTCGAACATCCCCACTGGGGTTAGTCCCTAAAAAGGAGCCTAATTCCTTTAGACTAATACACCACCTCTCATTCCCGGCGGGTTGTTCAGTAAATGATGCAATCGATCCATGGCTGTGCAAGGTCCGATATGCCTCGTTTGATGGGGCGCTGGCTATGTTGCGAGCCAGCGGGCAAGGCTCAGTCATGGCGAAACTGGACATACAGTCGGCCTTTCGTCTGCTGCCGATCCACCCAGATTGCTATCATGTCCTAGGCCTACATTGGGAAGATGCATATTACTTCGACAAGTGCCTCCCAATGGGCTGTAGCCTGTCGTGCTACTACTTCGAGGAATTTGCATCCTTTCTGGAGTGGGTGGTGCGGCAGGTGACTGGGTCAACCTTAATATTACATTACCTGGATGACTTCCTTTTCATTGGCCCCAATGATACCTCAACATGTCACAAAGCATTTAAGTCATTTTTACACATAGCCCAGAAATTTGGCATCCCGGTAGCCCCGGAAAAATCAATCCCACCCACGACGACTCTTCAATTTTTAAGCATTACAATTGACTCATGCAACATGGAATTTAGGTTGCCTCAAGAGAAGCTGATCAAACTCAAGGAGCTATTAGAAAGAGCCATTCAAGCCAAAAAATTACTGGTCAAGGAGATCCAGTCTCTATTGGGGCACCTAAATTTCGCTACTCGGGTGATCCCCGAGTAGGGCCTTTAATAGGGGACTGATAGATAGCATTCTGGGAATGACCAACCCAACCTGGCATGTTAGGTTATCAGCAGAGGTCAAGGAGGACTTAAAGGGGTAATCGCGCTTTCTTGATCAGTACAATGGCAACTCAAGATGGCAAGTGGACTTTGTTGACAGTACAGCCATCAAACTGTTCACGGACGCGGCAGCTTCTACAGGTTGTGGTGGCTTCTTTGCAGGGCGATGGTTCGCCACGAGTTGGCCACTACATTGGTCACAGAAACCATGGATGACCAACATGGTTTTTCTAGAGATAGTCCCTATTTACTTCGCATTGGAGTTGTGGGCCCCCTTGTTAGAGGACAGGCGGATTGTTCTGAATTGTGATAACCTGGGTGTAGTCCAAGTGTTGAACTCATTATCAGCCAAGTCTAAACCAGTTAGTAAAGTTTTGAGGCGTATAGTGTTTAAACTGTTAGAGTATAATATTTGGATGAAAGCTAGTCACATACCAGGTCGGGACAACACGGTAGCTGACGCATTGTCCCGCTTTCAAACACAGCGTTTCCGGGAGTTGGCTGGTCAGACGACCCTAGTAGGGGAGAGCATCTGGGACACCTGGTGGGAGGCCTGCCGTCCAAACTAGAGGGGTTCCTAAGGAACTCTCTAGTGCCTCGGACCTGGTCGGCTTACAAGGCGAGCTGGGGGAAGTGGGCTCAGTTCAGGGATAGCACCCGCAGCCCTAGTTCAGAATTGGATACTATGGTGAGGTATGTACTGTACTTAATTGACCGGGGACAATCGGTGAATAGCATTAAGAAATCGTTGGCAGGCATTTCATTTTTCCTCAGGATATCCGCCAAGGCAGACATAGTCAAGGCTCCTATTGTGGTCCAACTATTAAAGGGGTTTGGGAAATTACACCCTTCTACAGAGGGCAGGAAACCGATAACTATGAATATATTGTCGCAACTTCTCAATTCACTACAGTCAATTTGTCCCACAATATACGAGTTCCTTCTTTTCCATTTGGCCTTCCTCCTAGCATTTTTCCTGGCCCTCAGGGTTAGCGAATTAGCATCTGAAAGTAAAACAAAGGCAGGGGGCCTCCTAAGATCACACATAGGAGTAGTGAATACGAAACTCAGGATTATAATACAAAAGTCCAAGACTGATCAAGCTGGGAAAGGGGTTGAGCGCTGGCTGGGCCCCTTCCCGAAGCATAACCTTTGCCCCGTGGTAGCGTTCTATGAGTTTATCCGAGTGAGGGGGGATTCCACTGGCCCTCTGTTCTGTCATATAGATGGTTCATATTTATCAATCTTTCAGTTCCGGGGGGTCCTTCAGCTAGGTTTGCGCAAGCTAGGACTGGATTGGCGACATTATAACTGGCACTCATTCCGGATAGGAGCAGCGACTCATGCCTTTCAGTCAGGCTTCTCTGAGTCAAGATTGATGCGCTTGGGGAGGTGGGACTCAGAGCGGTATTCCTCTTATATCAGGCCGGAGTTAGTAGAGTCCTTATGATATTTTCTTTTCCTAGGAACAAAACAATTGAGAGTGTGGATACTGGGCCATTCCTATATTTATTGGGCGGAGCGTCGAGCTTCAGTGAGGAACCTAGGGACCAATCTTTTCTTCCCGACCGGAGCAATAAACATTCAATGGGTAGGGAGACGGGGGGCCAGGTGGGAGGATCTATTCCCAATGGTGATCAAACATAGGGATCAATGGGGCTACCCAGACATTATTGTGATCCACTTAGCCGGTAACAACATCGGGTACTGCAAAACAGTTGAGCTAATCAGAAGGGTACGCAGGGACTTAGCCTACTTACATTTTGTACTGCCTGAAGCAATAATAGGATGGTCAGAGGTAGTACCTAGACTGAGGTGGATTACCAGCCCACACCTTAAGGCGCTTGAAGGATGCCGAAAAAAATTGAACAAGGGAGTGTCAAAGTTGTTTAAAGATATTGAAATTGTACCATATCGACACATTGATTTGGAAGGTGGGGACAGGGGTCTATATCGAAGGGATGGAGTGCATCTCTCAGAGATCGGTCTGGACATTTTTAATTTGGGCCTACAGACCCTGGTTGAAGCTTGTGCGGAAAGATGGAGGCGGGACATGGACCTTTGCGGGGAATAGGTATGGGGGGCAAAGTCCATGCCGTGGTGGGTGTTCCATGCTAACAACTGTGCTCTTAAGAGGCAGGTACAATGGAATGTTCTTAGGCTTCCCTGGGATGAACCAAGGGTTGGCTAGTTTGATTATTAAAGTTAAGCTTGAATTTGATTGGTCATGGTGTGAAGTTATAATTTAAAATTAAATAAAGGATTAAAGCTGCGGCAATTTCTCCACCTTCAAATTGCGTGTTCTTCATTGTGTATCTGTTTGTTAAATAAAGCGAGGGGTGGCGCTTGCCATTACCATGTGAGGCGACCAGTATTAGTGGGTCGGCGGCATGGTGGGGCAGCGGCCACACGCGGGGGGTGTTCCCCTTTAAAGTAGGTTCCCAGGGAGCACGGAGCTACAGGGGGCGGAGCTACCTGAATGACGATCCCACGGGAGGAATAGGCGGGAGCAGCTCACAGTTCACAGCCGGAGGGAAAGGAAGACAGCACCGGCACCACAGCAGCAACAGAAGAACTTGTCCCTCCCTCCCACCCGAACGTATAGATCTCTAATGTTGCCAGTTAGGTATTAATAAAAAAAATAAAATAAAAAAAACTAAATGCAATCTGTGAAAATCTCAGATATGCTAAGATTATATGTGTTGTCGCAGCTGGTGGGTGTTCCATGCTAACAACTGTGCTCTTAAGAGGCAGGTACAATGGAATGTTCTTAGGCTTCCCTGGGATGAACCAAGGGTTGGCTTAAAGTTAAGCTTGAATTTGATTGGTCATGGTGTGAAGTTATAATTTAAAATTAAATAAAGGATTAAAGCTGCGGCCCTTGCTCCACCTTCAAATTGCGTGTGCTTCATTGTCTATCTGTTTGTTAAATAAAGTGAGGGGTGGCGCTTGCCATTACCATGTATGGCCAGTTAAAGTATTTATACACAGTAATCATATTCCCATGCAAGCGACTTTTCTCCAGTGTACATAATTGTAACTTATCCAAACTGTCTTCATACTCAAGATCCCCCCATTCACTTTATTATTTTAGTTGCCCTTCTCTGAACCCTTTCCATTTCCAAGATGTCCTTTTTGTACACAGGATTCTAAAATTGCACTGCATATTCATAATGAGGCCTTATCAATGCTTTGTTAAGAGGGAGAATAACATTTATCTCCCTTGAATCCATACCTCTCTTTACACAAGATAATATCTTGTTGGCTCTAGCTGCTGCTGCCTGGCACTGCTTGCTACCTTTAAGTTAGTTATCCACCAAAATTACAAGATCCTTTTTCAACAGGGATTCACTTAACACAAAGCCATTTTTAGTATCAGTAGCACAAGGATTTTTAAGTCCAAAATGCATCACCTTACATTTATCAACATTGAATCTTATCTGCCACTTAGCAGCCCAATGTGACAATCTATCTAGATCCATCTGCAATGATTGCACATCTTTTGAATTTTGTAAGTCAACAACGTTTTGTGTCATCAGCAAACACAGAAACCTTGCTGACAATACCAACTTCAAAGTCAATAATAAACAGATTAAATAGAAGCGGCCCCAACACAGAACCCTGTGGCACCCCACTTAGAACCTTAGTGCATATTGATGAAGGCCTGTTAACTATTCTCAGCATCCTATCCATTAACCAACTTTCTATCCATGCACAAATGTGGCAACCCAGCCCAACAGACCTTAGCTAATACATTAGTCGCCTATGAGGAACTGTATCAAAAGCCTTAACAAAATCCAAGTATACTACATCTACTGCTATGCCAGTCTAAATTCCTACTCACTTCCTCATAAAAGCTTAGCAAGTTAGTTTGACAAGATCTATTCATCCTGAATCCATGTTGATTACTTTCTCATAAAAGCTAAGCAAGTTAGTTTGACAAGATCTATTCCTCCTAAATCCATGTTGATTATTTCTTATAAGGTCAGTCCTTGAAACATACTCTAGAATATGATACAATATCAAAGTTTCCCGTATCTTCCCCACTACTGATGTTAAACTTACAGGCCTGTAATTACCCAGCTGTGAAAGACTACCCTTTTTGAATATTGGAATTATATCAGCTTTTTTCTAATCCAGAGGCCCACTTCCATACATGAGGGAATCTGCAAAAATAAGAAACAATATCCTAGATAAAACTGAACTTAGGAACCGAGGATGCATTTTATCCGATCCAAGGGAATTTATTAATATTAGCCTTATTTAGTTGTTTCTGTACCATATCATCGGTTAATCAAAGGGCACTTGCATCTTTTATTATACTCTATGCTATCAGTACTTGGATATTCTATAGTGTATACAAAAGGAAAAAAATTGTTCAAGACATTTGCTTTATCGCCATCCTCCATAACTAACTTATGCCCATTAATGGTGCCACATTTTCAGTCTTCATCTTCTTACTATTAATATACTTAAAAAATTGTTTAGGGTAAGTGTGCTTTGTTCAGCTATCCTAACTTCATTATTAATTTTAGGTAGCTTAATTGCTTTCTTACAATCTTTGTTACAGATTTTTTAATTCCTAAAGGTCCTTTATGTTTACCTCTGACTTTAAGGTTTTAAATGCCTTTTTCTTCCTTTCCATTTCCATCTTTACATCAGAGTTAAGGGCCCTAAGGAACCCATCATCCTTTTCTGTGCTGGCAGTTCCACTACACCAATCAATGTCAGGGCAATTAAAGTCCCCCATAATCAGAACACTTCCCAAACTCCCTTGCCATCTGCATATGAAGCTAACTCACTTTATTTCAAGAGATCTTCAACTTGAAAGACATGATTAAACTCAATATTTGTGATATTCTTTCATTGACTTATCGTATATTAAATGTTTTGTATATGAGTATGTAAGGATACAGGGTTGTTTTCCACTTAGACGGACATCATCAGCAAACAATGCTTTTTGGTGGTCTGTTTTTTTATTTTTATCCCAATGAGCTATGCCTTACCTCCTGTTCTTCAATTAATTAACTGTAGATGGAGCCAAGAATGAAGGTAAGGAAACTTACCTTGAGCACGATCCACCGCTGCCTCCACTTCCTGATCACTTCCGCATTCAGTGTAACTATAGAATGCATGCACGATAATGCTATAGTTACAGTGAATGAGGAAGTGGTCGGGACTTGTCCTTACCCCAGTTCCTGGCTCCATCTAAACTAGTTGAAGAATGAGAGGTAAGACATAGCTCCTTTACATAGTGTAACATCTAGTAACATAATAATTAAGGTTGAATAAAGACACGTTGAGCTTGAACCCCCAAATCTTTTTCAGTTCTTCAATTAATGCAGTAAAGGAATAGTTCACTTTCTGAGTCAAATATCTTTCTCCATCTAATGTTATGATTAATAAATTTTTCCTTATGTTATCTGTCGATTGATAGTTTTGTTTAAATCTAATTTGATTTTGATGTATGAGGTGTATGTGAGTAAAGCTCAGCCATCAAATAAAAAATTGTATATCAGTTATTCACCCTCAAGCCCCCCAAACTGTGATAGTTATAAAGATAAGAGATGGAAGTCTAACCCGAAATGCAGAATAGTGTTCTTTTACTGTGCCTCTCTTTTTGCTTCCTGGTTCCTCCAGTTAGTAGCTATCAGTCATGGATGTAACAAATGACATCACAACCAATGATTAAATGCTATTCCACTAGTTGCCTCCTCTGAGCATGCAAAAGCTTATAAAAGATAGTTTGAAAATTAGGCAGAAAGTTTTTAGAGATAGAGGATGGGGAATTTTGCTATAAAAGAAATCAACTGTATCCCTGTCTTCCTAATTATTGTAGTTTTGTTGGCGATTTTCTGATTATAATTTTTTTATTTAAGGTGTAAACATGTCCTTTAATCTTTTTCCCAGAATTATAGTACATTTTGCCGTCTGTGTTCAGTAATGAAATTGGAATGTACTCTACTAACAAAGTCAGATTTGTATCTCCTATTTTGTAAGAACAGGTTTAATATAAAAAGAGGAAAGGCTTTATGGCGTTTGATCACAAAATTGTCTTACCTAGTGTTCTTACTCAGCGGTTTCTGACTTTAAAACATTGCATTCCTTTTACACATTACCTTTATTTTTCATGTCCTTGGGTGTGAATGATATTATAGGATAAGATACCAATTTTTTCCAGAACCTACACCTCTTCTTGTGCTAAATAAACACAGTTTTGGTCTTATTTACCCATAGCTGCAATCTGTCAAGTCTTCTCTATTTGATATAACAATTGAATTGCAATGATGCTGCACCTGATATGTGACCAGTGGCATAATTAGGAATCACTGGGCTCCCCAGTAAAACAATGACGGGGTCCCCTCACTGTTTCATCTACAGTAGTCTTCTGGGGGGGAGACTGTCTGTCATTAGGACTTCTCCCCTTGCTGTAGTACCCTTGTGTGTGTCTCTTATGCCAGCTATTAGCTGGCATTAGAAGTCACACAAAAATGACTCAACCTCCATATTAAATAGCTTGCACTGGCATCACCGCTGCTGTCTTAAAGTTATGCTTAAAGGAACACTAAACAAGTAAAAACCTATAAAAATTAGTATATTCCATCCGTTTCTATTATTCACAGGGAGGTGAGAACACTTATTCTCACCTCCCTGTAAATAATAGAACACCAGGGGGACACAGGAACTTACCTTACGGGGCGCTCCACTGACAGCCTTCTGCAATGACAGCCGCGTTGCCCCTCTCTCCTGACCACGCGCCTATCTTTGGCGCATGCGTGCCAATACAAAAGATAGGCAAGCTTTCTCACCTCCCTGTGAATAATAGAAACGGATGGCATATACTTGTTTTTACAGGTTTAGTGTTCCTTTAACTCTGGCAAAAAGATTAATGTGATTGTTAGACTAAAAATAGAGCACTGTGGTTCTCTGTAAAAAGGCTGTTTTTGCCTCTTTAATATAATAAAGAAATCTTAATGATACAGTTATACATTTCAAAGCTGGATCTCCACCATGCATCCCATGTTTCAAATTGTCAAGCCTTCAGGACATCACCCCATTGGCATCATTAACCAAAAACATTTTTTTTTTTTTTTTTTTTGCAGTCTCTGGTTTCTTTTTTGAAATCCCATATAGAATTAATTTTTGTTTCAGCCCTAGGTGTACTTGTTTGCTTTTAGTATATTAATAAAGGCACGCTTGGACTTCCGGTTCCGGCGCCTGATGTAGCGGCCGCAAAGTCAGAGAGCTCCGCGCGCCCATTCTAACTATCCGACTGGACCCGACACCCGTGCTCAGCTCTGCACCACAAAACTCCCCCCGCACAGAAGGAGAGTCCCAGGTGATATATGGAGCGCAAATGGCCAACAAAAACAACAAACAAAAAAGAACCGAACGCAGAGGAGAGGAAACCAAGATGGTGCCGGGAGGAAGCTCACCCAACTTGCCTGAAGCAGCCTCAACCAAACACCAACAGTAGAATACTCCCACCTCAAATATCTCCACTAAAGACTGCATGGAGATCGTCCAAGTGGTACGAAAATTTTTAATTCCAGACCTTTCTGAATGCATAGATAAAGCAATATCAAAAGCACTACAGACAGTTACACAGGAACTTAAATCACATGCAGCCAGAATAGAAGAGGTGGAGCAACATGTGGCAGGAACGGAGACAGAAAATATAAACCTGGCATCAGACCTGGGGGAACTAAACAAGAAACCTAAGACTCCACAACAAGTTAGAAAAAAAAAAAAAAAAAAAAAAAAAAAAAAAAAAAAAAAAAATAGGCATACCAGAAAAAATTAAGGGCTCAGAACTGCAAACCTGGTGCTCCAAGCACATCCCACAGGCACTAGTTCTCGACATAGAACCACCAGTAGAAAGAGCACACAGACTGGGTCAACTACGTCAAAACCCCAGCAATCCAAGACCCACCATAGCCAGATATTTAAACTATGCACATAAAACAACAATTCTACGGTCATACAGAACCCAGAAGGACTTTATCTGCCAAGGCCATAAAATATTATTATTCGCAGACTACTCTATAGAATTGTCCAAAAAACACAAAGCATATCAAAAAATATGCACCGAGTTACATGCACGGAAAATTAACTACCCTATTATATCCATCCACAACCCAGACGGAACAACAACAAACTACCAATCACCAGAGGAAGCAGAGTAAACCTATCTACCACGCATATCACGATATCACGCAACAGAAAATTCACCAACTTCTCAAAAATGACAAAACACACCTAGATCTCGAGAATCAACACGCCCAAGCTCTAACTAAGATATACAATTTAACATAAAACCATACGGACAGCACATGGAGCGTTGACCCCCCCGACATCAGGAAAAAAGGAAAGTCTCCGGGGACTAAATTCCAAAAACTCCCCCAAAGGATGGTAATAAGAAATAATTCTAAACCGCTAAATAACCTAACTTACAGATTATCCCAACTTAACAACTACAAGGTTATAAATGTTGAATTCATGTTTAAAGTAAATGTTAATAGTTATATATGTCTGGTTGTCAATAATATAAACCTCCTTGCATCCATTGCCGATATATACTTAAATAGGATTTCTAGTGATCCATTGCTTAAAAATAATGAGATGTCTTTTTTAACTGCTGATATATCATATAATGTTAAGATGTCATGGGCCTGCGGGTGACTACCTAGAATGTTAAGGGATTGAGATCCCCCATAAAACGAACCAAAATACTACGCCACCTTAAACGGCTACATACCGACATTGCCCTACTCCAAGAAACATCTGGTGCAAGAAGATATGTTTCGTATGCATAGATTCTGGGTAGGACAAGTAATGGGCTCCCCAGCAATAGGCAATAGTCATGGTCTTACTACATAAAAATCTACAAGCCCAAATCGTGTCAAGCGAACATGACAAGAAAGGTAGATATTTCAAACTAGTATTAAAACTCCAAGACAAAACCATATTAATCCATAACATCTACGCCCCCAACAACCAACAAGCCCAATTCTACCAGGTGCTCGCCCGCAGGATCCTAACGGATAACTGCACCAATATTATACTAGCAGGCGACTGTAATCAAATAATGTATACATCTGAAGATCGCTTCAACCAGAGCTCCACATGCGCCCGCACAACAACCCATCACTCAGACCTACACACCACCATAACCTCCGCAAGATTGATAGACACATGGAGAACACTTAACCCAGAAAGCCGAGAATACACATTCTTCTCACACGTCCACCATACTTTGACCAGGATGTACTACATTTTCACATCCCCACAATTAACAAAACAAATACAATCAGCCCAAATTGAAGACATCTTAATATCAGACCACGCCCCAGTGTCAATAACAATTAAACCCACACAAACACCTCCTGACACCTCCACCTGGAGACTGCCCACATATCTATTAAAAGATGAAAAACTACAACTCCAAATACAAAACTGGTGGTCAACTTACTCAGAGACCAACCAACAACATATAAACAACCCAACACTGTTCTGGGAAACAGCCAAAGCAGTCCTTAGAGGACACTTCATATCATACTCGACAAACATACGAAAACAAACAGAAATAAACAATTTCTCTGCCAGAGATGAACTACGTAAAACCTACACAAACTTCAAATCAGCCCCCATCCCAAGTACCAGAACAGAATGGCTAAATGCCAAACAAATATACGAGCTCTGGTTGGACTGATATAATGTACAAAGAGGACAACATTACCTACTGAAACTACATAAATACAGTGACAAAGCAGGAATACTCTTGGCAAACCTAGCAAGAGGCAAAAAAATACCTGAAGCACCACCAACAATCAGAAACAAACAAAACAAATTAATCCACTCCCCAACAGAAGTAACAAACTTCTTTGCAGACTACTACAAAGAACTCTATGCTAACACAATGAAATCTACAAATGACCCAAATAACTGGCTACAAAAAGTCCCCCTCCCAAACCTAACTTCAGAACGAACAGAAAGCCTGAACGCCCCCATCACCGAAACAGAACTTGCCAAGACCATCAAGAACCTACATAACAACAAAGCCCCCGGCCTGACGGGTACCCAACAGAATTTTACAAACTGATGCAACCACAAATAAACAACCTACTACTGGAAATATACAACAAAGTACTACAAACTCCCATCTACCCCCCCCCCCCCACATGGCAAGAAACCCACATCAAATAAATCCCTAAAAAAGGGAGAAACTTGGAAGACCCAGGTTCTTTCCGCCCTATATCCTTAATAAATGTAGATGCCAAAATACTATCGAAAATAATGGCAGATAGACTAGCCAATTTCATGCCAACCTTGATACAAGAACAACAAGTAGGCTTCATAGGTCATCAGTCTGCAGTCACAAATATACGCAAAGTACTGGCAGTGCTACACACAGGAGCCAATAACAAAACAACCCCCAATGCAGCCTTACTCACCATCGATGCTGAGAAGGCCTTCGATAACGTACAATGGGAGAGGCTTTTTTTAATATTAAAGAAGATGCAGTTCACAGGAACTTTTTTGAATCTATGAAAGGTCATCTACCATACACCCTCAGCCAGAATAGAATTGTGGGACACTTATCCAAACCGTTCACTCTAGAAAAAGGTACCCGCCAGGGCTGTCCCCTCTCCCCTCTGCTATTCAACTTAGCTTTAGAACCCCTAGCAAGATATATAATGACCTCGAACAAAATCAAAGGCATAAACATAGGAAATAAGGAGATAAAGGTGACACTGTTCGCTGACGATCTACTTCTATTCCTATCGCAACCTCAACGACAACTAACATATCTTTTCAAATTATTCAAAACTTTCGGATCCCTATCTGGCTTTAAAGTAAACTTAAATAAATGTGAACTGCTCCCTCTAAATTTCAAATACACCCAAAAAGACCTAGAGCCAGGCACCCCTCCGCTAACAGTAACTAACACAAGCATCAAATATCTAGGAGTCAATATTGGTAAATCTACAAATACGATATACTCGATCAACTACCCACCACTCCTAAATAAAATCTTCAAGGAACTCAAAAACTGGACCAACCTACCAATATCACTAGCAGGCAGATGCCAACTAATAAAAATGATCAACTTCCCCTGTCTATTGTATCACCTAGAAAACATACGTACCGATGCTACTACCCCACATTCCACCACGTCCCAGACACGACGACATCCCGCTGGATACATCTGGCCCTCCTGGCAGCCAAAAGAGCAATAATGCGCAGCTGGATATCCCCAAAACCACCCAGAATAAAAGACATCCCCAAAGAACTAAAGAGACTAATGATGCTGGAGACATTCGAAGCAGAATCACATATGGAACAACATACAAAAAAAATTCTTTAATACTTGGAAAAATTTCATCATATGGTCCTTCTCCAAACAAATTATTGTTGAATTGATGAAAGCATTTCAATATTCCTCTTGGCACTCTGTAGAACAGCTACATAAAACACTGGGAGGACTGGAGATACCGGAGAATGAAAATAAACCCCCAATAACATAATACCAAAACAAGACAAACCAGACATATACTGTTCAAGTGTTTAAAATGTTTAACTAGTTCAATCTGTTTAAATGCTAATCACAAAGCAACTTTTTCAAAAACAAAACTGTGATATTATAAAACAAACTGCTTCTTTATCGAAACAAAACTTAACTCACACAAAATTGAAATGGACTAAACCAACAGTGTCCTACAGTGTAAAGAAAGTTTAGAGGGAAAAAAAGTAAGAATCAATGAAAGTGAAAGTAAACACAAGTAAAAAAAAAAGAACAACTATGGTCCATAACAGACAAAAATCTAAGTTTTTTTTAGATTTCATTGATTAACAAACATGGTCACTGAAGTGTTTCTGTCTGTGTAATTGTGTAATTATTTGTACATGGTTTATTTGAATGGGTTAAGAATAATATATTTATATAATAAAGCAACTGTGTTTCTTGAGTTCATCAACATTAAATCTGATAAAGAATAAGCTACGTGACAGTCACATATTCAAAAGAATCTGACCAAACTGGTGTTACTGCCTTTCTGGACTAGTTGCTTTATAACAATTCAAATACTGCCGGGGATTTTTTTAATCACATGACAGTGATCTGGGTCGTATTTCACAAAATTAGTTCATCTACAAAGGCAATACAAATAGCCATAGAATAAATGCTGGAACTTGGGAGATGGTGCATGTAGATTATATTACCTAAAGAATGTACCGGTTTTAAATCTACAGATTATAGAGTATTAATCAGAAATAACAAAAGAGAGGCAGTCAACGGGAACGTTTTCAATGCTTAATGTATTATATAGGAATTCTATATTATAAATAGAATATTTACATGGCTGATTTTTTGTTCCTGATAGGGCCTTATTTAAAAAAAAAAAACAAACAAAACAAACCCAAACAAGAATTGACCAGTTCCAACATTGCCAGTATAAATTATCATAATCTATAGCTGAATTCTGCTCAGAGCTAAGGTGACACAATGTAGTGAAAAAACATGTTGGGCTCAACTCTAAAACAGTAATGCTATAGTGTGTCCTTACTTATAATATTCAAAGGCTCGGGTCTATAAACCCCGAACCATTCACTTCTTCAGATGTGGAACATTGCCCATACATTTGTATATTCATATATAGCAGGTACACCCATCAGCCTCCGTGGCCCAGGTGCTAAACACCCCAGGCCCGTCGCAACAGCCAAATTCCAAGGACTCTCGTTAAATACATTGGAGGTCTGCACACCAGGACTTAAGGAGACATACCAGAATAGTTGCAAATAGAAAGCCTTTAATACCGAAGCCTAATGCATTTCAGGCAACAGGGCCTTTAATACCAAAGTCTAACGCGTTTCGGACAACAGATGGAACTGTTAGAAGATTCGGGTGGAGGTGTTTTTCTTCATTTCCGGCAGCAAAGGGGTTAAGGAGCCTCGGACTTTTATGAGGAATCTGATGATCTCTGTGTGTGGGAATCCGTAATTACGTCTTGGACACGTGGGATATAATGGATATATATAGGGGGAGGGGATGGTTTGCTTTTTTATGATTAAGGACCTGTTGTCCGAAACGCGTTAGGCTTTGGTATTATAGGCTTTCTATTTGCAACTATTCTGGTATGTCTCCTTGAGTCCTGGTGTGCAGACCTCCTATGTATTTAACCAGAGCTAAGGTGAGACAAATTGGGGCTCAAATGGAAATCTAAATCTGGGCTGAATTTAGTATTGATAATAAGAATAATAATATAAGTTTTGCATTTCCATGTAACTCTAAACTTAAAAAAATCAAAGAAAGCGGTATAATATAATATAAATGATAATATTCACAAATCTAAACTGTACACTTGCATGAAAGCCTACAGTAAAATTCGGCAAGGTTCAGGTAAAGGGTTTTTCCACTAGGGGGAGCACCATTCAACAAGTTCTGTTGGTTTTTTACAAATGTGACTGTACAAAAAGTATTCTTATTTTGCTTTCTTAAAACCAATAAAAGAACAAAACAAAAATGCTGAGAATTTACTATTCCTGCAAGGAATTTGTCAATTTAAATGTAACAATACACAACACAATATAAAAGATACAACAGACCAGTATCAGAAGGGCATTCCATGCCATAATAAAGATGAAATGGACATGGGAATCTGGCCATTTAGTAGGGAGTATATTGGGCTACCAATAATCTTTATATGGTATATCTTGCTATTATATTTATGTTATAGAAATATCGTAAGTAAAAGTAAGTACTTTTTACCCTGTAAGATGAAGTTAACATACAGAATGCTCCCTTCTGTCTTTTCCCTTCCTCCTTCTTAAAATAGGGAGTATATGCACGCTCCTCCAAAACCTGAAGAAGAGGATTAAATCTCAGAAACATTGTATTGGTATGTACTGGCGGTATTAAAAATTTTTGTGTATGTTTTGAGTGAGTGTGCTTCTACCCACTTTTTACTGTTGTTTTTCATTGCATACTTTAATTTAGCTAAATAATGTTGTCCGTATCTAAAAGTATATATCTGATGCTTTGACATTAAAAATACATTATTTGCACATGCCAAAACAATATATTCGATATATACACAAAGCCCATCTGACAATCCTTGACAGGTTAGGGTCTAATAAATATCATGTATATATTTATTAATTTAAATATATTAATAGTAAAACGATGAGGACCAAGAATGTGGGACCATTAAATAATGGGGCTGAGATGGTTATAGAGGATGCCGAGAAGGCTAATGTGTTGAACTTTTTTTTATCGGTATTCACTATAGAGAATCCTACTCCTTATAGTAGTAAGGACTGTAATAATATGAAGGGTATAAATGAGGAATATTCACCCAAGCTGACAGAGGATATGGTACGGAAACAATTAGACAAACTTAACATCAATAAAGCCCCAGGACCGGATGGAATACATCCATGGATCTTAAGAGAGCTTATTTCAGTTTTATCTAGACCACTGTTTTTTTTCAGATTCACTTATGTCTGGTGATGTGCCGCTGGATTGGAAAAAAGCCAATGTAATACCAATATTCAAAAAAGGTAGTCATTCCCAACCTGGTAACTATAGACCGGTAAGCCTAACATCAGTGGTAGGGAAGGTGCTGAAAAATTACGGGATCATATCACTAACTTTGTCTCCAGAACTGATCTAATTAGTAGTAGTCAGCATGGATTTATGAGAAATAGATTGTGCCAGAAAATTACAAAAATTTAGATTCTGGTATAGCAATAAACTTAGTATGCTTGGATTTTGCTAAAACTTTTGATACTGTGCCACATAGGCGACTGAGGACTGTCGGCCTGGAAAAAACATTTGTAAATGGATAGAGAATTGGTTAGTGGATCGCAAACAGAGTGGTGGTCAATGGAGCTACATCTAGGTGGGCTAAAGTTCTAAGTGAACTGGGGCCACTTCTTTTTAATCTGTTTATAAATGACTTAGAAGGGGGCATTGAGAACAAGGTCTCTGTGTTTGCTGATGACACTAAACTACAGAGCTTTGGAAACTTCAAATGATTGCTGCAAGCTGACCTATATGATCAAAATGGGCAGCAGAATGGCAGGTGAGGTTCAATGTTGATAAATCTAAAAAATTACAAAAATTTAGATTCTGGTATAGCAATAAACTTAGTATGCTTGGATTTTGCTAAAACTTTTGATACTGTGCTACATAGGCGACTGAGGACTGTCGGCCTAGAAAAAACAATTGTACATGGATAGAGAATTGGTTAATGGATAGCAAACAGAGTGGTGGTCAATGGAGCTACATTTAGTTGGGCTAAAGTTCTAAGTGAACTGGGCCACTTCTTTTTAATCTGTTAATAAATGACATGGAAGGGGGCATTGAGAACAAGGTCTTTGTGTTTGCAGGCAGGCAGATTAGACAAGTTAGGGCTGTTTACATTAGAGAAGCGATGTTTGCGTAGGGATATGATAACTCAATACAAATATATTAATAGGTCATACAGTAAACTCTCTGGGGCATTGTTTACTTTTCGGTCATATCAGAGGACATCCTTTAAGATTGGAAGAAAAGAAGTTTCATCTTCAGGTTCGGAAAGGTTTCTTTACAGTGAAAAGAGTGAAACTTTGGAACTGTCTTCCAGCAGATGTGGTAATGGCAAGTCCACTGAATAGCAGTTCTGGTTGATCCAGGGATAGTTTACAATTGCCATTTGGAAGGAATCTCCACCTTTTTTTGTTAGGTAGGGTTAAAAAAGAGAGTGAAAAGTTTGGACTTGATGGACATAAATCTTTATTCAACCTCAGCTACTATGTAATGTGTTCTAATTAGTATAGTATAGTAGTATAGTATTTGAGGTTGAATAAAGACATACGTCCATCCAGTCCAACCCATCTAGCACTATCCTCATTTCCTGCCTAACTGTTGATCCAGAGGAAGGCAAAAAACCCCCACCAAATTTATGAAGGGGGAAAAAATTCCTTCCTGACTCCAAGTGGCAATCGGAAATTTCCCTGGATCAACTCTACTTTATGTATCAATACCAGTAACTTGCAACATTCCTTGTTTGCAGAAACTCATCCAGCTTTTTTTTGAAACTCACCAATGAACCTGCCATTACAACATCCACTGGAAGACAGTTCCATAGCCTTACCGTTCTCACAGTGAAAAACCCTTTCCGAGCTTGAAGCCTAAACCTTTTTTCTTCAAGTCTTAAGGGATGTCCTCGTGTCCTTTGACATGTTCTCTTGGTGAACAATGCCCCAGATAGTTTATTGTATGGCCCGTTAATGTATTTATACACAGTAATCATATCCCCACGCAAGCGCCTTTTCTCCAGCGTACATAATTGTAACTTTTCCAGTCTCTCTTCATATTCAAGCTCCCCCAATCCCCTTATTAATTTAGTTGCCCTTCTCTGAACCCTTTCCATTTCAAAGATGTCCTTTTTGTACACAGGATTCCAAAATTGCACTGCATATTCCAAATGAGGCCTTACCAATGCTTTGTAAAGAGGGAGAATTACATTTTCCTCCCTTGAATCCATACCTCGCTTTATACAAGACAATACCATGCTGGCTCTGGCTGTTGCCGCCTGGCACTGCTTGCTACCTTTAAGTTTGTTATCCACCAAAACTCCAAGATCCCTTTCCAACAGGGATTCACTTAACACAGAGCCATTTATAGTATAAGTAGCACAAGTATTTTTAAGTCCAAAATGCATCACCTTACATTTATCAACATTGAATTTCATCTGCCACTTAGCAGCCCAATGTGATAATCTATCTAGATCCCCTTGCAACGATTGCACATCCTCTGAAGTTTTTAATGGTCGACAAAGTTTTGTGTCGTCAGCAAACACAGAAACCTTGCTGACAATACCCACTTCCAAATCATTAATAAATAGATTAAATAGAAGCGGCCCCAACACAGAACCCTGTGGCACCCCACTTAGCACTTTAGTCCATAATGATGAAGCCCCATTAACAACTACTCTCTGCATCCTATTCTTTAACCAATTTTCTATCCATGTACAAATGTGACTCCCCAGACCAACAGACCTTAGCTTATTCATTAGTCGCCTATGGGGGACTGTATCAAAAGCCTTTGCAAAATCCAAGTAAACTACATCTACTGCTATACCAGAGTCTAAATTTCTACTTACTTCCTCATAAAAGCCAAGCAAGTTAGTTTGACAAGATCTATTCCTCCTAAATCCATGCTGGTTACTACTTATAATGTCAGTCCTTGAAACATACTCTAAAACATGATCCCTTATTAAACTTTCCAGGATCTTCCCCACCACTGAAGTTAAACTTACAGGCCTGTAATTACCCGGCTGTGAACGACTACCCTTTTTTTCTGTTTTTTTTCTTCAATTTTTTTCAGTTTTTGTACTGTATAATTTTCAAGCTAGAGACATGATACTTGGGGACATATTTATAAAGGTTCGTTAAACTTTTCACCTTCTTTAATGCTGCCTCTTCGCCAAATTTGGACTTTTTGCTTTTTATAAACCAGTGATAACCAGTGGCGAAAGGTCATTACCGCTACTTTCACTTTTCGCCATACATCGCTGCGGTAACCGCTCAAGCATATTTATAAAATGGGGAAAAGTGTATTTTTGAGTTAAGTTCAGCCATTCAAATTCGCCAAGTCTGAGGTGGTGTGGGTCCATGGAAGGTGTTAGTCCAATGGGTCCATGGAAGGTGTCAGTACATTGTGGAGTGTTTCTCAATACTAATAAGTACCCAGGGGTGTGTTAGACTATTTTACAGCGTTCACTGTAATATGGTCTACGAGTTTGCTTTTTTTTTTTTACAGTTCCACTTTCTTTTATTTATCAATAAAGTCAAATGGGGGTCTGAGGGACATATTTATAAAGGAGCATTATTTTTGTTTTTTTCCCCACCAGCAATTACTACAATTTTTTAAACTTTCAACTTTTCCTTTCATCAAAGTTATTAAAAAGGCGAATTTTCATCAAAAGCAAAAATTATCTGGCAAAAAGTAGCACTAATAATGCTGAAAAAGCTCAGCACATATGATGGTAAATAGGTAATACTCCCTGGTGGTTTTTCAAAGTAGTATTAAGAATAGCCTAGCACATTTGGTGTTTTTTTCTGTCAAATGACGAATTTATTCTATTTTATTAATATGACACATTTTTTAGTATTGTTTATTTTCAGCAAACTGCAGCTATTTATCAAACCAGTTGCATTAATATGGGAACATACCATAGTGCTGTGTAAGAAATAGTCATGTTAATGGAACATTCCGGTAAGTAATGATGTTTGGCGAAACTTCTGGTAAAACTGCCAAAAATGCAACAAAAGGGAGAAAAGATGGGAAAAAGCAAAATTTCACTTATTTCTAAATGGCTTTAAATTAAAAAATTACAAAATTAGTTTTGAAATTACACTAGAGAGCAATCTCTCACACTTAACGCAATGAATAAGGCTAAAACTATCGTCACACATCGCTGCAGCCATACTTTTCCGCAAAGTTGAAAATAGCGCTATTTTGTCCTGCGATAGCGAAATGGTGAAAATAGCAATCGTTTATAAATATGCCCCTTGGTGCTTTTTCTAGCTAAGAAATAACAACAAATTTCAAGACATTTATTTGCCCATTGATTTAAATGGATATTTAAGTAAAGATTACCTGCCACTTCTTTAAAGGGCATATCCACCCTACAAAATAATTTCCACCTCCAACCCCTATATTAAATACTTTAAAAAGAAGCAGAACTCTGCTTTACAGCCCCTCACTCCAGCAGTGTTCTGATTCGGCTCCCTGCTTGCCGGTACAAGCAGGGGGCGGACCGGCAGCCCCAATTGTGATTGGCTGAGAGGCAGCCAATCACAGCCGCGGTTGCCAGCAATAGAGGACGCCCCAGGAGTGAAGGGGTGTAAGAAGTTGAATGCTGCTTACAGACCCTCACTCCAGCAGCGTTCTGATCCAGCTCCCTGCTTGCCAAGCAGGGGGGCGGACTGGCAGCCACGGCTGTGATTGGCTGAAGCACCATTTCATAATTCTAGTGGATTTTTTTTTTTGCCTTCCTCTGGATCAACTGATAGGCAGGAAATGTGGGTATTGCTTAGTAAGTTGGACTGGATGAACCTAAAATACTATACTTATATATTATATAAATATAATATCATATATCTATATATAATATAATAATAATATAATATTATATATATATATATATATATATATATATATATAAATACTTATACCCTTGGGAATTTGGGAAATAAATTTGAGGGGAAAAAAAAAAAGATAATCCCCCACCCATGTACTTATTCTGGAAAGTAAGAAAATTACATTTAAAATCAGGAACAGAACAGGCTTGAAGAAACTATAACAATGATTGTGTGAAAGAAATCCTTGTTACAGGATTATAAAGACAGATTGGATAAGTTACAATTATGTACACTAGAGAAAAGGCGCTTGCGAGGGGATATGATCACTGTGTATAAATGTATTAACGGGCCATACAATAAACTATCTGGGTCACTATTCACCAGTAGAACATGTTAGAGGACACGTGGACATCCCTTAGGGCTAGGCCATACTAACGTGTTTTTAGCGCGTCTACGCATACGTTTTGCAAAAACGCTCAAGCGTTTTTGGTTAACATGGAAATCGCAGGGACACACAAATTCCTAAGATTTCTGATGCGTATGCATGCACCATTTTTTAACGCAAACACATGCGGTTTTATAATATTAAATTACAAATACACATGCGCAAACGCAAACGTGTCGCAACACTCAGAAATTGCACAC